>OX465099.1:26564257-26696757 GCA_949987625.1 Chalcis sispes
CAGAAGACTGGTCTTAATGGTAGTTTGCTGCTATACATTTGCTGTGCCATATACAAATTGCCTAAAACCATGAAAACTTGTATTTTTTTTTCTTTAAAATAGAAAATAATTTTATAATAAATATTTGAACATATTATCAAATTTAAAATTTACAAATGGTGCAGTTATACCGCTATTTATATGAAAATCAAACACATAATATGAAACAGTGTTAAACAATTTATTAAGTGAAATAAATTGTAAAATAATATTCAACTTTAATAAAATATTATTTAAGTTAGTACTTAAAATACTAGTTTTTATGTAGATATTTCTAATTATAAGTAAAAATTAAAATATTCCAAAATTTATTTTTTACAAATTATGTTTTAAAGTAATATTAATAATGTAAAAAAGCAATTATTTTAGAAAAAATACATATATATGGATTTAAAAATAAATAAAATATGATTTTTGAAAATTCATTGCAATTTTTATTGCATATAAAGCATATAAAATGATGTTTACAATATACAATATGCACTTTTTATATACTATAAATAATAATATAAAAAATTGAATATTATTAGCATTTATATAATGAAATTTTAGATATGTGTATTATACACACCATTTGAAGAAATCAAAATCCCTAATTTGGTTTAATTCAAGATATAATGCAACTAGGTTTTTCCTGTACATTTCCGTCAGCTTTTTCAATTTCAATTAATAGAGTATGAAAAATATCAGCAACAGACTAAAATATAAAAAAATTAATGTATTAAATTCATATGTTATTTATGATACATAATGCATATAGATGATTTTTTTTTTTTTTTTTTTTTTTTATAAATACCTCATTTTGCTTTGCACTTGTTTCTAGAAAAGCTGCATGCCATGAATCTGCTAACCTTTTCCCTTGATCGGTTGTAATCATTCGGTCTACATAAAGATCAGTTTTATTTCCAACTAAAACTATTGGTACACTAGAACAGATAAAAATATGTTTAAATTTTGTTTTTTATATTTAATATTAAATATTTTGTTATTGTTAAAATTAAAAAAAAAATCATATCTCATAAATTTTCTCATATTGCAAATTAATTTGTAAAACTTACTGGACTTTTCCTGTGATATCAAGTAGTTTGTCATATATAACTTGGACAACTTCAAAACTCTTTGCACTAGTTATACTATATACTAAAACATATCCATGAATGTCCATTGAGTACTGTGTGGGAAATATACTATACTCATCTTGACCAGCTGTGTCTACCAATTTGACTTCATAATCTTGAGAATTTACTCTAGTACTTTTTGTAAATGCTAGATTTTGAAAATGTAGAAAAAAATATTTAAGAACTGATTTAAAATATAAAATTGCACGTACATGCAAAATCATAGCTTAAAAAGAATTTTTATTGTAATACTTTTCAAAGTCAACCAAAAGTATATTAACTTTAGGAATATTGAATTTTATTTCATCTTGTAACTATAATATTTTATTTTTCACATTTATTAAAATATTTTGTATTAATAAAATAAATTTATTAAAATTAATTATATTTATTTCAATGTAATAAAAATGTTATTTTATTTATATAATTTAAAAAAATTCAAAAGTATGTTTGTAAAAAAATATTTAAAAATTTCAACAAGTTTATAATTTCTTATTCACTCTAAACTAATTAACACACATTAAAACAAAGACTCTTTTGTAAAAAAGTATACAACATAATTTATTATACATTTTTTTCTGTTTAATTAGTTTTAAAAAATAAAACATTTTTTTATATAACAATGATATTTTATTTTGTTTTTTTATATTATAAAAAAATTAAAATTTAATAATTATATATTTTTAAAAATTAAAAATAAGATTTAATAAAATTTAAAAAGCAATTTTTATAAAAATGTGAATATAAAAATAGAGTTAGCTTACTATTTTCTATCGTTGGGTCGTAAGAATCAACAAATTGTCCTTCAACAAATTGTATACTTAGAGAAGATTTACCTAAAACAATAGATAATTGTGGCAATTGCTATGCATTATTTGAAAAAATTATCAATACTTTTCAACTTACCAACAGACCGATAGCCCATAATTGCTATTTTTCTTTGTTTAGGAGGCATGTTGCACAAGTGTTTAAAATATTCTTATGTTGGAATTGAGTTAAATATTATAAATCAAACAATCACTTAAATGCGTTTCATAAAAAATTTCCTCCCGCGATTCTTTAACATTCTGATTTTATTTATCAAAGTACTTTTCTATGATAACGATGATTAATCTATAAAAAATAAAAATTTACATACGAATTAGACTTTGGAAATAGAATGACTTGCTGATGCTTCGGCTAACAAAATTACGTATGCTTTCGCGCTGCAGCTTACACTTGCATTTCTAACCTACAAAAACTAATAGACGCACTATCTCTTCAAAACAGAGATAGCGAGAGAGATGTCGAGATATACACGAGTCCTATGTGCATGGACAAAAATATCAAAAGCTAAAATAGACTATTAGCAAAATGAAGAAAAATGTGTTGTTGACTAACAATTCAAAGGGCGTGGAATATGATATGCACTGATTTTCGCGTTTACACTATATGCATTAGGATGCGCATACGTATATCATTCATGAGTAAGCAATCATTAATATATGTATTTTAAATATCACATAATTTTTCTAATCTAATAAATTTATAAGAAATAATAAGTAATAAGTTTGCGTAAAAATATGCTAATTACAAAGACAAAATTTATGTACCTTTTTAAAATAAACAAACGATCTATCACGCGATGAAAACGTCGCAGTTTAGTAATACTTGGTAACACGCACACTCTTTGTAACAATGTGTACTCTTTCGTATTTGATTCACACGATTAACGCGGAAATTTTACGATGTACGTAAGCGTTCCAAGCACCAGTGGCTATACGCTGGTACCAATGATATACTTTCAATACAAGGAAAATAGAGAATTGTACGATACGGAATATAAAAACACAAACACGGTAGTAAATACGCAAATGCGCTGACTGATGATTTTTTGAGTAAATCCACTCTAAAGCTTTTACGCTGAAAAGACTAGGACTGTCAGCGCCACCAAGTGTGCGAGTAAAGACTCAAATCAGCATGCGTCTTAGATAATTGAAGTTTGGACCTTTTATACTTGTTTCATTTTCTAAAGTGGAATTTGTGCAAGAATATTTTTACCGCTAAAACTTTAGAGTTATATTATGTCTATAAGTTATGTTGTTTTAATGATGCATTTAATTTTTAGATATTGTATTAATTATTGATTATAATATTATTTTTAAAATTCTAAAGTGTCTGATTAAAAGTACAAATTTGTAAAATTGCAGAACAGTAGCAATTACATTTTTACTGAGTGAAATCAAGATAATGAAGAAAATAAAGATTAATTGAGATAGTCTTCGCCGAATTTTTTAATTCGAAAAAGGGATTAATGTTGGCGCGTAGGTTTACTTGTGCTAGTCAACGCTAATTGGCTATTAGCTTGTAATTTTCTACTCATTATTATTTTTTTTCATTCGAAAATATACTTTCTACATAGATCTTTATTTTACTATTAGTATTTCTTTTTCATGATAGAAAAATTCCATGACATTTTCGGTTTTTATAATTCGGTATGTTATTTAATTTATTTATCTTAGTATAATTTAAAATAACGTAAATAAAATAAAAATTAAAAGAAGAAAGAGAAATATAATGTGAAAGAGATGTTTGTTTTCATTGCAATCAGCTGTTTCGTTGTTTATACTGTGAATGACAGTTGGAAGGTTTCAAGTTTCGATTTTCGGTATTTACATATTAGGTATATTGAAAAGATGTTTTATTTATTTATTCGAGTGTTTATCTTGTTTGGTTTCACTAATCTTTTGTTTTTATTAAATTAAGTAATTTTTTCAATCTCATTACGAAAATTCTCTTTTTTAGGATTACTAATGAGAGCAAAATTTATTTGATTTTAAGTAATGAGCATTTTTCTATTAACATTAAATTTATTTTTGAAAATTAAATAAAATTTTTATATATTGATTAATTAAAATTGAAACGATTATCTGTTTAAAAAAATTATATAAAAAATTATGTAAAAATTTACATAAAAAATTGCGTAATTTTTTTTTTTTTTTTTTTTTTTTTTTTTTTCTTTATTATATAAAGAACAAATGAAAGTAACAAAATAACAGCAAAAATCGGTAAGGAATCGCTATCTTATAAACCATGAAGTATGCTTTGAAAGTATTAAATCTATTTATCTTTTTTTTTTTTATATATAATACAATTTTAAGTCCATTTTTGCTCCTTTATTGGGATGAAGCATTGCAAACCAAAGCTTATAAAAAAAAAAAATAAAAAATAATCATATAATAATTGGTAAAAAAATAAAAGATAATCAAAAAATAGAAATAACTAAATAAAAGAGAATATAAGCAGGAAAAAGCTGAACTTTGTAACTGTAAAAATCGGTAAAAAAAGTTGAATCATAATTTTATAGATCATGTATTTAACTATCAATAAAGTAAATGAAAAAATTATTCCAATATACAAATTTACTTAATTTTTTTAGATAAGGATTGTTTAAAAGAATATGCATTTTTAGTTTGATTTTTTATTTATTTCTAAAATAAAATTACTATTATACTCTAAACGTAAATACAAATTACAAGTTTATTATATAAACGTGAAGTATTAATTAATGTACAAAATGAATCTGAGATCAATTATATAACATTAAATAGTTTAAGTTGATTATTCCTTTATAAAAGCTAGTAAAAACGTTTACTAAGAGACAATATTGAGAAAAATATAAAATAATTTAAAAGGTCGAAATTTGTCTATAATAATTGAAAGACAAAATTAAAAAATTATTTCACTAATGCGTAGAAATTAGAAATTAAGTCTCAAGTGGAACGTGAAATTTTTCATTTTTAAATGAATGAATATTTTATCTACATTGCTGTTATTAATGTACAAGTTTTTTTTCATCAGCATGTAAATTACAATTAAAAAATAAAAGCTTATGTTATTCAATCAATTTACTAATCTGATAAATTTTTAATTAAAAATATAAAAATAATATAATTTTTATGTAATAAAAAATTTATTATTTATTACATTCTTAATGAAATTTTTGTTATCACTGTTTATCATCTGCTTAACTTAAATTGACTGTAGCACCAATTAAATCGACATAAATAAAAGGACTAAATCAATAGACAATGAATTTAATAATTATTTATCACAGTGTTATAACACCAACGCCAACTCCACCTTCATGTGCATACATTGATGCAGCAAAAACCCAAGTATCGGTTTCAGGATCATAAACTTCGACTGTTGAAAGATTCGAAATTCCATCATAACCGCCTATAGCCCAAAGTTTACCCATGTTTGCAACTAAAGCAGCTCGGCTTCTCATTACGTTCATAGGTGCAACGTATTTCCATCTGTAAAATTTTGATTATTTATTTAAGTTTGAAATATATAAAAAAAAACAAAATAAAAAATTTATTTACTAATTTACAGTCACATAAAATATTTAACTTAGTGTTATAAAATATACGTACGTGTCAGTGTTAGGATCATAAACTTCAACCGATTGTAAAAATGTTGAGCCATCGTATCCTCCACAAACATATAATTTTCCATTCAAAGTAGCTACTCCTAAGCGGCATCTTCTCGTTAACATTGGTTTAACGACTCCCCATGTATCAGTCCGTGGATCGTATCGTTCGACCTGCAAAATAATCATTTGTTAAAATAGATATCTTAATCATTATAACGAATACTTTAAAATTATAATTATTTTACGAACCGAGTCATATATCGATAGACCATCGTGTCCTCCTAATGCATAAATGTATCCTTGAAAAGCTACAACTCCGCCAGCAGAGCGATGTTTATTCATTGAACAAACCATTTTCCATTTGTCTGTTTCGGGACAATATCGTTCGACTGTTTTTAAAGAAGTAACGCCATCATAGCCACCGCATACGTAAATGTAATCGTTTAAGGCCGCAGTTCCCACAGCACTAGGAAAGTTATTGAAATTAATTTACAAAAATAAAAATAGCGAACCCTATATGTAATATTTAAAATTCTAATTAAATATGCTACCTTCGTTTACAATGCATCGGTGCTATAATTTTCCAACATTTTTGATAAGGATCGTAAACTTCGACAGTTGAAAGTCTCTCAGAACCATTATATCCTCCAAATGCATATAACTTTTTTCTATGTACAGCTACTCCAACGCGACTTCTAAGAGTCGTCATTGCTTCGGACGTTTTCCAAGTTCCTTAAAGAACAAGGAGATAAAATTTGTGAAAAACTAAAATGAAAATTACATAAAAAAAAAAAAAAAAAAAAAAAAAAAAACACGTTATTTCCTTACCAGTAAAAGTATCGTAAACTTCGACTGTACTTAACGAGTCGCCGAACTTTGTTAAACCACCAACTGCAAAAATGTGTCCCATTATGAAATTACACCGTGGTCGAATTCTTATGTTGTCTATTAAGTATCGTCTATTAGGTATGAGATGATAGTCTTTAGCTTCATCCAATAAATCTCTAAAATTTTATCGTGAATCTTATCAATTAATGAGTTAAAAATTAGCAAATATGTCGTGACATGTTGTTTTTTACCGATAATTATTTTACAAGATTTAGATTCATATATTATTTTTTAATTTGTTTTTTAAATAACTTGAAATAAATTGTAGTAAATCATTGGTAAAATGTTGATATAATGTTAAAAAAAAAAAGGTTGAAATCTTCACAAAGGTGATTAATTTTTTTTTTTAAAGTTTTCATTGCTTATTAAAGTACTAATGATTGTAAAAATTGAATCTAAATCTCGTAAAAAAATATGAAGTGTGTATACTTGTGTGCAGTATGCATGCACATTAGTTATATATTAGTTGTATATGTGTATCGGCACGTATGAACAATAAATACCTGCATTGGTGGGAAGTTCGGACGAGTTCCTCTTTAGCCACGTGATCGACTAGATATTCGGGCGAGAGAAGCGGTAGCCTCACAAGGGCCAAGAGCTCGGGGAGTTTGTCCTTTCTAACCTCGACGTCGTGCTTGAGCCATCTTATGACGGCTTCGAAGACCTCCTTTTCGGAGCCGATGTTGAGATCGTCGTTACCAACGAGGTCCTTGAGGTCGTCGAATGAGAGATAGAGAAACTCGTCGGACTGCGAGACGTCCTTGAAGAAGCGGTGGATGTACTTGTTGGACTGGTCGAGGAGGGGCGCACAGCTGAGCATGTCGGCAAAGTTCCGGATCCCGAGGACGTTGTGGGGATGAAAGCGGGACTTTAAAAAATCCGCGCAGGCGTTTTTGACGTTGTGCAGACCGAGAAACGAGGCACCTACCATTATACTTTGCACGTTGTCGTTCGTCAAGATTATACGACCGCTGTATGCGAAATTTATGAATGCTTCCAAAGCCCTGTTGTATACAAATATTTTTAAAAGTTTATTCGTTTCTAATTTTCTGTTTGTTTAAAGATTTATGTACATTTAACTATGATTATGATAATAAATATTTCAACAATAATACAAAAGCATACAAAAACAAAATTTTCACATAACTAATGATAAAAGAAATGTACATATCGTGGAACTTTATATAAAAAATTCTTTCTTACGTCGAATCGAATCCTTGCAGCGTTATATTTTTTTGTTTACTCTCAGCCATGTCACTCAAGAACATGCCGTTGAAGTAGGGTATAGTTGCCGCCAGGACCAGTCGGTGCGCGCTGAAACTCTGATCGTCCACCTATAAATAAAAAATATTGTGTTTTATATATATATATATATATATATTTTTTTTTTTTATGTAAATGTGAAATAATATTATATATAATTGATATTCTAGGCGAAAAGATAACGCGACAAGACGCGTGCGATGTGATTGCGAGGAAAATTATTTTTCAATGCTGCGGATTCTTTAAAAAAATTATGTTTAGTATAGTACAATAAACTTATTTATTAATAGAGTTAACGGGACGATTTTTATTGACATCTTTTTATTTATTTATTTTTTTTTTAAATATTGAGATATTGTATTAATGTAAATAAATAAATCGTCGAATCTGTTCGGGAAAAGTTTAACTTCTTAAGTAATAAAGACAGCGTAATTGATATTAATAAATAAATTTTAGAGAAAAGTCGGAATGATGTTTATTAATTTTTTAAATTATAATTAACAATTTTTTTATTTGTAATTTCTAGAAATTTTATATTGTAAAATTTAAAGCTTGAAAAATATTTTTTACACTGTGCCGTATAGTTATATATCCTTACCTTTAAAAAAATAAGCATCATTTTCATTAAACCCTAACTCAAAATAAAGATCTCTACAATAATATCGAGCATTCTGAATGAAATATGCGAGAGGGTTGAAAAAACCGGCTATCTTATGTGACTTAGCCTACATGGTTGGCAAATTGTCGGCAAGTAGTAGGCAACGAATAATAATTGTAAAACCGATGACTTTCTTTTCATTTTAAAACACGTTTTCGCTCGACTGGTAATACATGTGCTTGAACACGTATGTTCACGCGAGAAAGCGTACTTCTGCGTCTATTTTAATGACGTGATTTTTAAATAACCAAGCATGTAAACGTACATATAGATACTTAATACGTGTTCAAGCCGCATATTAAGAAGCGCGTCCTTTGCCAATTAATTGTCAATGAAACAAAGTAAAAATAATAATGATGACAGAGGAGAACATGCAAGAGCAGATATAATTCTTATTGAATTTTTTTTATAGGTTAGTCGTATCAATATAACATTCGGAATAAAAACTGGAGCGTAAATACTTTATAATGAAACGTTATACAACAGTGGAAAAGAGCAAAAAAATGTTCCGTGACCGTACAATTGCATTTGTTTTTTAAATTCTTTATTTAATACAGAACATTTGAGTAGAGTAAATATAACTATAGTTGAACGCATTTGAAAAAATTCTGTATTAATAACGTATTGACCTACATTTGTTGATAATAATTCTGATTGAACTTAATATGCGATGAGTTTCTTTCTTTTTTTTTTTTTTTTTTTTTTTTTATTCGTATTTGTAATCTTTGCATGTAACCGTCGTAAATAATTATATCATTATATAATTTAAAGTAAATAACATTAGATTTTTCGTAAGGGATGAAAACAAATTATTTTTTAATTATTCAACTCATCGATTTTCTGTAATCTTAACGAAAATGGAACATTCCACGTTTATTTGCATCGTATAAGTGCGCTCTTACATTAATTATTAGTCGAGTTAAATAAACCGCTTAAATAGAATAAAAAAAAAGCACGTGTACTCGTAACACCCGATAAGATCTCTATTACGTTACATCTTTTAAAAAACATTAGGATACGTGCATGCGAAAGAAGTCGATGCACAATTATTTTGAGCAACAGTTTACAGCGTATACAGCTCTAACTCCTTTAAAAGTGCGTCACACATACGATTTGTTTATGTATGAGGTCCGCGTCGTCTGTAAAAAAATTATTTATTCAAAAAGAAATTCCTGGAGCAGCATAGTCATCGCAACGATAACAAAAACAAAGCGAAAACTCGTGTAGCGTCGGGGAAAAAAAAAGCAGAGAGTAGAAATACAGAGGGAAGATATGTCAACAGAAAGAAACAAAGTTTGCGATTCAAACACTGGGACACAAACAGTACGCGCAGCATTTTTTCGAGGTTATACACATACCTTAAGCGTAACATCGCAGAGTTTGCCTTGGCGCCTGATGTGCTCGAACGTTGGGAAGCTCGCAGAGCAGTGGTCCGCGTTCTGATATACGACCTGCTTGTCGTCGAGTCCGAGTCCGGTGCTCGTGGAGCCGTTTATCGCGGGCGGGCCCGCGATCGGCTTGTCGCGGAAGCGTTGATCCTTCGTCGCAGCAGCTGCGATTGCAGCCGTCGTCGAAGGGGTCGCATCCATCTTGGGGCGGCGGCGCGTCGACGAGGATGACACCGCTGCCGTTGCTGACGGCGCGATCGCGGCAATGCTACTGCTGGCTCCTCCTGCGGCACTCCGGAGCGCCGCCGCGGCGTTCACTGGCGCAGCAGCTGCGCCCGGCGCTTGAGCAACGCCGCTGTTGTTGAAGAAGGAGCTGCCGCCACGGGAGTGGTCGCGCGTCCGAGGAAAGTTGCTTTCCATTTAAAGGACCGCGACTGTACTTGTGTATTCTCTACACTCGTCGCTGGCACTGGATGCAGGATAAACGTAGAGGAGTGCGTGAGCCCTGCGTCGTAAAAAAGAACATTAAAAAGGTTTTGTTCGGCAGTGGTATTATAAGGGTTGCTGACTAATATCTATATTTTATAAGTACACGGATTTTCAATTTAATTTGGGCACTGTATTTTATCGAACGCAGGAAATAAAATTGCGTTTATAAATTATTATTTTTTTTTTTTTTTATTAAATTTTATGAAATTATAGCAATCGTACAAAAAATTTACGGTTTTTATTTTTAATTAAAATACAGCGTTTCAATTAAAAATAACATAAATACCAATAATGTTTTTTATAATAATATTTGCTTTAAACTATAATAACAAATTAATAAATATATATATTTATTTATTATTTAAAAAAAAAATCTATTGATTTTATCAGATGTATATTAAGAATTTTATTTAAGGTCAAATTTGAAACAAAATTATACAACTAAAATGGTAAATTTAAATATATAATAAGAACGGCCGAATTAATGCAGTAAGGGGATTCACACTTGAATATGTGTAAAAGAATTCTCTAGGTAACGAAATTTTCAAAATGAAAAAATCTATTTTTTTAAAATTACTGCCTTCTAAAGAATGAAAATTGGAATTTTTTTCCTCGAAAGATTTATCTGTATGAAAAAAATTATCATTTAATACAAAATAATTTTTAATCCATTCGAAATAAGTTAAATTATTAATTTACTATTAATTATCTTAAAATATAATTTCATTCAAGGTTATAAAACTATACGCAAGTTCGACAAAAGTACTGCAATTCCTTATTCGATAAAAAGTTGGAAATCGTCGTAGCTTTGTTCTACGGCAGATTTTACACGCAAGGTCGCGCGTATTTTTTTCTTTTTTCCTTTTTTTCGTTGGCACTGCCACAGAAGCAATGCGTTTTACACGTTTTTGGCTTTTTCCATCTTCCTCGAAAGCTTTTTTTGTGCTTTGTTGCGTTTCTGCTCTTTCACGATTTATTACAATTATATTTGCAGAATTATTTTTTATTTAGAGATGAATTTTTCGATGTATGTTTTATATTGAAGTTGATATTAATATTGTATTTGGTTGAAAGTATATCATTATGATGAGCAAAGCTGATTATCAATGCGAATTCGAAAGAAAATATTTAGAGTTTTATAATTGCATGTTAATATGCGCATATAGATAAACCTAATTTACTAAAAAGAATTGAATTAACACTTTTGTTAAATTACTATGTGTAGTTATTGTCTTTCTTTGATTGTATTACATATGTTACACATTGTTGCGAAAAATTTATTCAATAAATATTTATGTAAATAAATTGCAAGTCATTAATTGAATTAAAATCACATATTTTTTATTTAAAATGCTTAAAAAATTCTTTTAAGTATTGCATCTTTTTATTCAATTTTAATTTCTTTATTCGATATCGTGTGCACTTTTTATGGATAAACCTTGACTTATCGTCGAACAATTTAAAGAATAAAAAATAAATAAATAAATAAATAAATGAAAAATGTTATGGAATGATTTCAAACAAAAGAAAAACTTACCAACCCGTGAAGAGGCAGAGTAAAAGAGCTGTTGATCGTTGACTCGTATCGTCTCGTTTGGAATTACTTATTTGCTTGCATTGGCACCAAAATCGTCAATACAGTAAATGCGTATACAATGCGAAGGTCTAGTAGAAATTAATTTGATCGATCGTTCACATATTTATTTCCTTCGATAAATTTTTTGACGATCCCTGTTGAAAAATTTTATTTTATTATTACAAATCCTTCTGTTAGTATAAAGTTTAAGTAAATAAACAACTTGCAGCGTAGAAAAAGAAAAAAAAAAGAAAGAAAGAAACTTTCGTCTTAAAAGAAAAATATATATATATATATATATACGTATATTGGCAATCCGAAGAAAAAGATTAACGAGGCCCAATACGCATTCGTCACCGGTGTAATTAATCATGGCGGTCTATAAAAATCGCTTTTATAAATAAAGCCGCGAATATTCTTATACACAAAGAGTCGGCTTCATCGATGAACGTATAACGCGCGGGGGTGTGCGTACAGCAACGTAGTCGCGCTTTGACAAAGCGACGATCGACGTAAGGCAAACTCTCGCTTTGATTCGATTGCAAAAATAGCCAATAACGCAACGTATGTATATATATATACGTAAACGTATAAGAATTTAAAATTTCGTCGTTGACTAGAGGAACACGAGGATTGATTAAAGTAAATACGCATGCAGAACAACCGGTGTATATCGCCGTCGCTCGCGAGGCGCGAAATTATTCGGGCGAAGGCAACGAACTCCTTTTAAATGCCGTCGTCATCTCCTTTGTGCACACGCGGGCTATATAGTTTGCGCGAAAAGCTAAAGTTGGAAAGACGCTGCACACCGACGTCTTCTATATGCATACGTATACGACGACGATGCGCTTTGTTTTATTCGCGCAAGGATGATACATATTCGCGGAATTAGCGGGGATAACGCGAACGAGAGGTTGTATTTTATTCGAAAAATCGACGAGGCGTCATCGTGTGAGCGTGATTTTTCCGTGCCTTTTGCCGATAAGGAGAGACAAATACTTTTGATCGATGTATTAATTATTAACAGATGGCGAACAGCGAGGTTTACAAATTTTAATCGCGCACTTTGAAGTCGAGGTATTTTATCGTGCCGTAAATCTAGAAAGATTAGCTTTGTTATTTTTAATATTTTAAAAGAATTTGCTTTTTACAAGATGGCAAAAGATAAATCGTTGCATTATGAATCATCGTCGTAAGAAGCTATTGTTGCACCCTTGTCCTTTTTAGCGTTAATAATAATAACTGTCGTTATTTTTTAATAATTTTTACTATCTGGGAAATCTTTGCTACTTGCTTTCCATCCCACTTAATCTTAATTGACTTAAACTTAATCTGAATAAATAAAAAAAAAGGTTAATAGTCTTATTTTTTTTTCTTTTTTTTTTTACTAACTATTGATAGCATAAATATTTATTTTTTAGATCATTATGATAAATAATTTAATGTAAATAATAGAATCTAGTATTAGATGTGATTATACACACATATAAAATAAAAAAAAAGTCATGTTTTGTCTGGTACGTTTATACGATGATTCATTAAATTTTTGTAGCTGACTTTGTAATTTGAAGATAATTATTTTTAAATTTCATTTTTTACATTAATTTTTAGATTAATATCATATGTGCTGTTTTATTTTGTTATAAACGAACAGTTTTTCAGAGAGTTTAGTCATTACAAAATGTAAATGTCAGAAATATTTAAAATTTCATTTAGTAAAAACGTTAATTTAATAATAATACAAAATTACTAAAGATTTTATTTATTTACAATTTCTTAGTTATTGATATCTAATATCCATACATAAAAAAAAAATTTTTGACTTCTTTAACAATTATTTGAATAAACTGTTACCTTAAATTTAAAGAAAAAAAGTAAATAACATTTTCTCGTTCCACAATATTTAATAAATAGCACACAGTTTATTTAATTTAAAATTTTTACATCTTATATATTAACATAAAAGTACAATCACCTTTAATATTAGGACGATTTAATAAGACACCGCGAGTTTACTATTTGCAATTTTTCAAAACAAAAATTGAATCACGTACTTAACACTCTTTCAAACACAAATCAAAATTATAAAACTGTGCGAAGAAAACACGGTGACATATACCATCACCGTGAATCTAACTTTTATCGAAGAAAAAAAAAAAAATAAAAAAAAGTAACCGGCGCAAAACTATCGAGCTTTATTGTGACTATGGCGTCGTAAATTTACTTGTCAAATAAGAAGAAAAATAAGTTAGAGATTAAAGTAGAAATAAAAAAATAAAGATGTAAAGAGGTACGCAAGCGGTGCCACAATGAACGAGTGTTGTTAAGCAAAAGCAGATGGACTTTCATCCTCGACGGGCGCGCGTTTCGAACTGCCGCGCGAGTTCACCGGCGAGTTAACAAAAGACGTCGACAGCCCCGATTATGTATATATATATATATATATACACACGCGTGAGAGCCGCGTCATGTTTCACAACGTTTTTTAGCGCAACAATAACGCGCGAAGAATATCATTTGAATAAATTAAGCGCAAGCGTGCGCGGGTGGTTCATTTGCGCGATCATCGAGAGTGTCGCAAATTTCTTTAATACGCCATTATCCTGCGGATGAACTTTGTTTTTTGGCGAGCTAAAACTTTCGACGTTGACACTCAGAAGTTAATCGTTTCACGATATTTTTATATATACTACCATGGATTTGATTATGGTGAGTTTGATATTTCTACGACCGAATGTCTACGTAAAAAGCAATGACGTTAATAACGTTTTTAATTATTAAAAAATAACATCTTTTAACTTTAAATAAGAGAATGTTTTATTTAATAAAAATTTCTAATAATAAAGAAAATCATGGTTAAGAAATTAAAAATTTACTTACATTATACGATTATTGAAAATACATATATTTATAATTATAACGTTTAAAACTCACCAAAATCGTTTAGAAAATCGTTTGTAAATTAATAATCTTAATTCAGTTTTTAACTTGATATTAATAATTCGTACTTTTGTTTAATCTCTTTTTGTTTTCTAAAAGTTTTTTTTTTTTTTTTTTTTTTTTAATTCAGAAGTGACTTTTAAACTCAAAATATAAATATTTCTGAAAATAATATAATATTCATTTAATGTACTTATTTGAATAATTAAAAAAGAATAAATTTTAAATCAAAGAAATTCACGCATAATATATCATTGAAGTATAAATAACTATTTAAACAATATATATTTTTACGAAGCTATACGAAGGCCGAAGAATAAGTTAATCCGGATTAACCAACGAGGTTATAATTTACAATTTCAGTCCAAATCAAATGAAGGAAAACGACCGGACGACGCGACACGTATATAGCTTTCTGTATATCTCATCTCAAATTTAATTATAACTCGGTGCAATTCCAGACTTTCTCCGTTCTTTGTCCAAACGCATCTAAGAAAGCATCCGGACAATGCAATCGGCCGGACGCTTGGAAAAACCAAGTCGATGTCGGAATGCAAATTCACTCGACGATTCCTTCTCGTGTATTTTTTGGCCGTGTACGATTTTATTGCATGGACTCGCTTTGTATTACTCATAATTGTTTTACTGCTGTACTATATATACAATATGTATGTGTGTGTAAATATATATTAGCGAAAAGTAATTCGCGCGCGTGTCTTATATTATACACTTTTGTTTTAGTTTCTACGAGGTATAATTTTTTTCTTTCACTGGAAATGAAATTCACTGGCGATAGATAATAAAATTTTACTTACTTCTAATGCTTGTTACAGTGTTTATTTTCTTGCAATTTTATTATCGTTTTATTAAAATACGCCTGCTAATTTTCTTTTAACAAAATTTCAATAAATTTATATTTTTTAAGCTTTCTTATTTATTGCCAAATCGTTACAAATTTATTTCAATTACTGTGTTAATATTTTTTATTTACCGTGTTAATGTTTTTATTTATACTGTTATAAATTTTTTAAGATTTCAATAGTTTTTAAAATGCTACTTTTGAACAAAATTTTTAAATTAGCAATGATTAAATACGCAAGCCTTCTTAATATATTTTTTACGTTAAATAAACTTTAAAAGAAAATAATTTTCAATAACAATTTATCTTAAAATTTGCAAGCATTATAAGATATACTGTTAAAAATGCGCTAACGCATTTGTAATTCAAAATCGAAACATCTTTCATTATGCAAAATTTGAAGAATTGCACTTTAAAAATAAATAATAAGTACCTACATATTTTTAGGTGTGTTAAAATAAATATTATTTGTTCTTATAGTTTAAAATTTATTTAAAATTTATAAATAAAATTTCACTATTATTAAAAAATTATTTCAACTTAAACTTATTGAAAATGTAATAAATGTATTTTAAATTCAAATACGACTTATATTTTATATTTTATTTTCAACCATTTTTAAATTGTTTTCTCGTAAAACTCACAGAAAGACAAAAAAATTAAAAATAAAATATTTTTTTTTCCAAAGTGTTTGATTGCACATTTTTTTAATAATAAATAATTTTCAATTTTCAATTTTTGAAATCTTGAATAGAGAAGATGCTTCTGCGCAGACGCAGTCAACAATGATCAAACAGTGGTGATAATCGTTTCTCTCTCTATTTCTCTCTTTCTAATTTCTTCTACAATCTATCTTTTTATCTCTTTCTCTTTAATCTGCTCAGTCTGAAGAAAATTTGAGGGGTGATTAATTGTTTGTGAAAAAAAAGTTGTAAACAAGTAACCGCGGTATTCGGAGATACCGCGTCTTGAGTTAACTTAAATATTAAAAGAACAAAAATCAAAATAGTTCTTAAACCATTTTTCAATCGCCATGAGAGAAAATAGAAGAATGACTACGTTTTTATTCTGATAAAAAATTTTTCTTCACGTAGTATATATCTCCATTTGTGTAAAAACACATTTGTCTCCTATGTATTTTATTTTTTAAAAAACCAACTTAAAAGTAATATAAAAATGCAGTGAAAATGCATTTGATGCTAAAATTTTAAAGAAGTTTTGTGTTATGCAGTCGCTACAAAGACTTCCTAACACAAGTTTAGTTGATTAACCTCAAAGAGAATTTGCTTGCAGCGAATTTTCTTAAGGTTTTAACAAGTATGTAGCTACGTTTATTTATATCGTACTTTACTTCATATTTATTATTAAAATAGTAATTTTTATATTAAATTTGAAAATATTCATTTTACTTATAAAATTGTTATAAATATATACATACGTATATAAAGGAGAGCACAATCAATATATTTATTTATCTTTTTGTAAAATAATTATTAATAAAAATTAATTTTATCGTGCAATATTTAAATCTTTAATTTAATATTTTCAACAAAAAAAAATTTAATTATTTCATAAAATATTAGATAATTGATAAATTAAAAATCTTATTTAATAAGATTAAATGTTTATTTATAAAGAAATTTTATTAAATCTTAAAATTGACATAAATAGAAGGTTCTAAAAATTGTTAAAAAATTATCTAGAATAAATTGTAAAATTTTTTATTATAAATTAATTTATATTAATATTATATTAAAAATTTAGTTACCCACAACAAGCATTCAACTGACAGGAGATTTTGTAAAATTTCTTCAGGTACTTTTTAATTTATTTGTCTTTTGCAAAATTACTATTATATATGACTAAAAACTAAATGTAAATATGTAAATAATGATATAATATTTCAACATTTAAGAAAGATTAATTTGTGCTGTAAACTCTTGTTAAAAAGTCTTGATTATACAAAATTTTCAGAAATTTATACATTGAATAAGTATCATTTATTTGCTTAATATAAATAATTTTAACTCAAACTAAAATCTATTTGTTTTTAAATATTTTATTAACCAACAATCGATAAACAATTAAAAAATAAGAATCAAAAACATTATATTTTTATATTCTTCAGAATAATTTTTATAGTTTGTTAAATTCTTAATTATTATTATCCTATTTATTTTAGATTTTATTTTTTCAGATTCTTCATTCTTTTTCGCAATGTCTGAAAGTACAAAAAAAGTTAAGACTAGATTTCATCCAAGCCATGGAGAAAATGTTATTCTTTATGATGATAATACAGTAGCTTATCGTATAGAAAGTTATGCAAATGCTTTAGTATTTAGTGAAAAACCATTACAACTAGGAGAAATTTTTTTGTTAGAAATTGAAAAGAATGAAAGAGGATGGAGTGGACCTATGAGAATAGGTTTAACACAAGTGGATCCTGTTAACATTAACAAAACAAAAATAAGGAATTCGTCTTTTCTTAGTACTCCATTACCAAACTTAATGAAAATGGGATCCAGTTGGGTTTTTGCAATGACTGAAAATCCCAATATTTGGGATAGTTTTGAAGAAATTGCAGGCACTGACTATGGTGAAATTTAATTAATTAAAAATATTAATAATTAATGTATTTATATTGTTGACATTTATATTTAATATTATTTTATATTGTAGGTAAAGGTATTCCTGCGAGAGAAAAAAGACTAATAACAGATGGAGTTAATGTTCAGACTTCTCGAGGTATTATACCATATAGTGTTTTGAGGCCAAATATTGTAGGTTCGTCTCAAAATATTTTACCAACAGACATTGGTAGTAGAATAGGGGTTATGTATGTACCACAAGCAGGTTCAGACAAGGCAGAGATGCATTATATTGTTAATGGTGAAGATCAAGGTGCATTTGGAAGAGACATTCCTTATAAAGCTGGACCTCTACATGCTGTTGTTGATGTTTATGGAATTACAAAACAAGTTAGAATTGTACAATTATATGGTGGTAAGAATCATTCAAAAAAGTGTATATAAATATTCAGCATTGTCATCTAATAATGTAAAACTTTCATTTTTTATCTAAAGCTTGTATAAGATAACTCAATCTTTATATAAAAAAATTAATATTTTAAATTTAATACTCATTGTGATTTTTAGCTTCATTGACACTTCAAAGTGCATGCAGAGATGCTATATTACAACACACAAAGAGAAATGCTGTTGATTCACTTCCTCTGCCAAATATGTTAAAAAAATATCTTCTTTATCAATCTGAATAACTGCTTTGGAAAAATTGTTTTCATTCAAAAACTAATAGAAAAATCTGAAAAGTGAAATTGTGCCTGGTTAAAATACTCTACATAGTAACTATTATTAGTTTTATTTCATTAAGAGTTTTTTATTTAATTGAGGTAATTTTCTTTTATTATAAGTATAATGGAACGCTAATGGTATTTTGATTGCAGTTTTATTTAAAAAAAAAAAAAAAAAAAAAAAAAAAAAAATACACATTATTCAATACCAAAATTAAAAATGCAATTAATATATTTTCAATTAAAGATTTATTTTTATTTCGAAAGCATCAGTGTGCTTTTAATGGATATCTTACATCTTATCTTATCTATATATTATATTAAAATCTTTCCGGTTTCAGACGAAAATGTTGCGTCCCGTATATATTGATATACTATATGTATTCATTACGTATACTAGTATATTTATATGTGCTCTACCCCAACTCTCGCTCTCTTTCATTTTCTATTTTCTTTCGCCTTCTCTCTGCTTCGTCCTCTCTCACACTTTTGCTCTCTATCGCTCACTCTCGACTTTTCTCACTGACTTATCCTTACTAACTGTTGCCGTCTCTTACCGTCTTTCGTCTTCTTTCGCTCTCTCGTAGTCTCACCTTACGCTTTCTCGTCCCCTCCCATCCTCTTCGCATTCTCTCGTTCTCTCTTTCGTTATGTCTCTCGTATCCCCTTTTCGCTCACTCGCCCCTCTAACTTTTTCTCGCCGCCTTTCGTCTTTTTTGTATTTTCTTCCTCCCTCATCCGCCCTCACTCTTTTTCGCCTTCACTCATCCAGTTTCGCTCATGCCTCTCTCGCATTTATACATTCCCTCTCACTTTTCTCACCCTTTCTATTCCCCTTAAATATGTTGCCCTCTCTCCTTCTAATTTACTAAAATAAATATATTTTATTTATTTTCACTGGTAATCTTTATTGGTAGTACAGTATTAGAAATATACATTCCTTTCATTACAGATAAAAGATAACTCTTAATATTATTCAATTTGAGTCATTACGATACATTAGAAAAATATAAATTTATGGATTGGAATTTTTATCATGAAATCATCAAATGCAATCAAAAGAAATTAGTAAATATTAAAATCAGTCACTACTATGCAAAGTATTGAACTATTAGAGCATAAGATTAAAAGGTTTGTTATTGATTAATTATCATTTTTATATAATTATAAGTCTATATTAAAAATAATTATATGTTTTTTTAGAAAAACGTACTTTTACATATTTGATTTATGTGATTTCATTTAAAAATATATATATATATATATGCAGTATTTAAAAACAAAAGATTTTCAGTTTAAATTGAGAATTAAAATGAAAATGTACATTTATATGGTATTAATTAATCAATAACAGAATCGGAAAGTAAAAGATTTATCTTCGTGTTACATTAATTTTTAAAATAAAAAATTTATTCGAAATATCTGTTTTAAAAAAAAAAAAATTTTTTATTGAATTTTTATTGAAAGGTTCTATCATTATTATTTATCATATTTTTATTTTTCATTTTCACGTATGTAATATGTGTAAGAAAATTGATGAAGAAAATGTTAAAAAAAAAAGATTTTTATCATATTGTTTTATAAAAAATCAAATGTAAAAATTGAATTCATAATTCATTTTGAACTTACTTTGCTTAATTTATTATTTACAAAAAAAAATTATATTCTGAAAGATTGTATGTCAGCAATGCGTTTATAAATATGTGTAATTGCGGATAAATTAAATGAACTGTGAATTATCATTTTATAAAATAAATGTATTTATAAAAACAAAGTTTTTATTTCCCATGTATTGTAAGCTGTTAAAAACATTAATTTCTTTATTATAAGTCTTAAAGAAATTAATTTTTTCGTTAAATAAAATTTAAAACTATAATTATGTAAAGAAAATTTACTACGATATTTTAAAAAATTTATTACTTTTAAGATTTTAATTTTAAATTTATCGAAATTATGCACATCGATAATTTAAAGAATTCTTTAAATTTTGTTTTTATATATAATTTAGTAAGAATCTAATTAAAAGAAGAGAAGAGAAACGTATTCGTAATTTATGAAAAGTGATTTAAATATTATTTACAAATAAGAAAAGTAAAGCGACTTTGAATGCATCGATAAATCTTGAAAAATTAAACTCCAGTATGACGATAGGTTGCAGTTGGCAAATAAAGTGCAAGCATTATCACGTATGAAATGAATACGGCGATGAAAGCGAACCAGCCGATCAAAAGCGACACGTAGTTCCAGGTGGAGTCCTTCTTCAGCGGGTTGACGAGATCGGTGTTATCATCGGCCGACGATTCAAGGAAGGCAGACGCTTTTGGATCTAAAATACTTAGCAATAACAATTGGCCGACTTTGCTTTGTAATACGAGCGACGTCGTCGAAGCGATCCACCGTGGTGCCGACGATTTCGTGGTGTATAGCTCGCGCAGTAATACCGTAAGGATCAAACAAATGGCCATAACGAGGAATGATTTTTCGTAGAAACGTACTGTAAATAAGTTTTATTAATTTCATTTCGTAAGATTTTTATTCATATGCATATATATATATGTAGATTTAAATAATTAAGTTTATAAAAATACACAATCTTTCATTTCTACAATTTTTTATTTTTTAACGTTTTAACATGCAAAGATTAAATTTATGTAAATGAAAAATAATGAAAACTTACAAATACCCGGCACGACTTCGCCGTTATGAGGAATTCTCCAAAACAGATTCTGTATACAAATGAAATGGCAAACGAAGCTAATACAAGCGACTACCATTCGTTCCGTTGATTGACAATCTAACCACAGTACCGACAAAGTCATCACCATTAGAACTGCAAAATTATTGATTAAACTAATTGGAAAAAATTTGTTTTTTTTTTTTTTTTTTTCACGATATCTCGAGAATGCCTATAGAGGTTTATTTAGTCAAAACGTACCCAAAGCCGGAGCTATGTAAATAGCGTTCATACCGACTCCGACTCTTTGTATAATAACTTGAATATTGAATACATATGAGCTATAAGTTTCGTTCAGTTTAAATTTTTGAAGTTCCGAAGTTGCTGAAATCGATAAGACTTGCCATTCGGTACTTGGTGTAAAGTCCGACATCATGATCTGGATAATGATTTTAAGTAAAAAATAATTATAATCAATTCCAATATAAATTATCGCTTAATCGAGCTTTATTAAAAAGAAAAATAAATAAATAAATAATTAAATAAAGAGAGTTCAACGTTCTCTCACCCCATGAGTTTTAAAGAAAGAAAGTTCATCGGCGCTGTAAGCCCAAGAGGCCAATTGGACGGAACAATTTTGTACGTCGTAAGGGAAATTTGTATAATCAGCGTCGCAGTGAGATTCGTACTTAATCGCAGGTATGCACATAACGGCGCCATCGTGACTCAAAGTACAATCCGTTTTTGGAATCCCCATTTCGTCGCTGCTCATGTCGCCCCTAAAAAAATTGTTTGAAAATTTGTTTTTTTTTTTTTCTTTTTTTTTCTTTTTGGTTTACTTTCAATTCGGTTATGTCGGATGAAAAAATTTATTGAGATTAATTAACGTACGAATTGTGAACGGTTATATCCGGTACCCAAATATTATAACTGGAAACGTGTAAGTCGGTCCAGCCATCGTAATCGTCAGGATTCCATGTTAAGTGAGGATCGGACCAGTTCTAGTCATTGTTTTTTTATTTTTTTTTTTTGTTAAATATCGATACTAATTATAAGTGAAATGCACATAACAAACAAGTACAAGCGAATCTTTCAATCTTTTAGTTTTCAATTGATATAATATGAATTTTAAAATTACTTATTAAATAACAAAATCTACTTACCATAGCTATCCAGGTACTTATGATTAAATTACTCGTCAAGTCATCCTGATACGTAACAAAGTACATTATTTTTTAACGGTTACATTTTGCTTTTATATGTATTTATATATAGACTGTATATAAATGATATATAACATTATAATATTATGAAAATAGGATTCGATAAGTAACGCTATTGAATATAAGAAGCATAAGAGAATAATAATAAGAAAATGTATGTTTTTAATAAACAATTATTCAATTTTTATAAGATTTATTTCTTTTTAAAAAAATTACAAAATATTTAATAAAATTTAGAAATATATTTAATTTTATAAATTGTCACAATTCATTGCATTAGCTCGTAGCAAGTTAAATGTGTATATAATATATTTGTTTCATTTTGATAATTTTATGATTTATATAAAATTTATAATTAATATAAAAAAAGCATAGAAATCAATGTTGTAACAAATACTTACAAATTGAACAATTTTCGGCATAAATGTAATTCCCACTTTCGTGGAGTTTTTCTCCTTAGTCTGCGGTCGTACGTCGAAATCATAATCGCAGAACAAGTAAGTTTTCAATTGAAGTTCTTTCGATTTATTTAGTATATCTTTGCACAGACTTGCCGTAGTAACGCTTTCGACAAAAACTTTACTCAAGTTTAAAGCAATCAAAATTATAAATAAAACAACGTTTATCGACATTTTATTATATGTTTTACGAGAGAATCGGGAAAGTTTGAGCCATTCGACTAATGTTACCTACGACATCAGAATATGTCGAACGATTTGGTAGCGATACGCCCCGTGAAATTTGAAACTGCGTATACGTGATATGGCTTACCGCCCATAAAATATTTTCGCTTTGTCTAATTTCGTTTCGATAATTTTTAAATTATCTTATAATTGTAAACTTTATCTTTAAATGTTTAATGGTTAATCAAAGTTAAGTCGATAGAATGTAATTTAAACGGTTAAAAAAATATGATTGCATGAAATTTATGATTTTTAAGCGTCTACCAGATATACGTTATTCGAAAAATTGATGGAAAATTTTTTTCAAAATAAATAAATAAATATAAATATAATTTTACTTTTTCTTAAATTTTATCGTAAACCAAATAACTCAATTACTTTTTTATATATACTTTGAATCAAATTATTATTATTTATTGATATTTTTCAATTTATATATTTTACTCAAATAAAATTAACCTTTTAAAATTATATCGAAATTAATAATCGTCAGTAGTTCAATTTTAATAAAGAATGGAAATAATCATTTTAAAAGTAAAGATTATGTTTGTTTTTATAAAGTTTATTTACATTTTTATTTTTGTAAATTTAAATTAATATTTTCACCAATATTTTCATAGAATTATTAGTTTTATTTTTAAATTTAATGTGTAATATCATTAAAAATTATTGATTTTGTGATATAGAATTGAATATTAAAGTAAATGTTTTATCAACACCGTAATTTATTCTGAACAGTTATAAATAATTACATAACATAAAAAGTATGCATTATTATTTTCTAGTAAAAAGTAATGAAATTCATAAGTTTTGTATTTGAATTAAAAAAAAACAAAAAAAAATGTATACATATTTTTACAATTTTGTTTTGAAAATTATATTGGTGGGTTTTTTTTTTTATTTTTTTTTTATAAAATAACAATTTATTATTTTTAAGATATAAAATAATAAAATCATCTTATATGCATACATTTTTTGTACAATTTTTTTTATTAGTTGAATGATTTGAATATATAATATTCATGAAAAAATTACATAAATTTTGATTGAATCTTAAACTATTACATGTAATAAATTTTTTTAATACACCTTATTCGATTTTTATACGATCTTTTTTTTACATGATTTTGATTTGACACAGTTTATAAAAAAAAAAAAAAATTCTTATTAAATTTAGTTTCAACCTCATCTTTATATGTACATATACGTGCTTGTCATTTTTTCTTTTTTTTTTTTTTGTAAACAGTGTTTCGGGAACGTGACTTTCCTGTAAAAATAGAATTAGGTGTACTTTACATCATTATATTGTTAAAAAAAAAAATAATAATAATAATAATAATAATAAAATTTTTTAAACTATTAAAATTAATGACAAAATTTTAGTTTTACATTATAACGATATAGAACCATTTGCATTTTTTTATGTGACTTAAATTCATGTTCTCAATTTTGCAAAATAAGTCAAAAAACAAGCCAAAACTACGATCCATAATCAAATATAGGTAAGAGCGTGAATATCAACAATAAGTAGGTAAATATAACGGCTATGAAAGAAAGCCACTCAATAATGATAGCGAATTTTCGCCAAGAATCATCGCCTCGAATCTTCGATGCATCGTTGATGCTGTTGGAGCTCGGGGAATTTTCCTCGACGTCCCTTTCGGAATTTTCGACGAATTCCTTAGAGTCCGCGTCGTCCAGGAGGATAAATCGACCGGCGCGATTGCTCGCGACGAACGACACCGTAGAGATTATCCATCTTGGCGCTGAAACTTTCGTCGCTTGAAGTTTACGCAAGAGAGTCGTGATTATCATCGCAAACGTCGCCAGCACCAGAGAGTCACGATAGTAGAGCACTTTGAGGACAGAAAGGAAAAATTTCCATTTATTAATATCTTTTGATTTATTTTTAGCATTTTAAAGATTATTTTAATTACTTTTAATCAAAATGTAAAATATCATACGATTTATAAAATTTAAAATTATGTTTTCAAGAAATTTTTCGTTGATAATCTTTGAATAATAATTTTAATGTAATTTTTTTTTTTTTTTACTTTAAATTCAATTTTTTCTAAAAATTTAGTTTTATTTATTCATATTTAATTTTTGATTGTAAATTTATTTATGTAAATGGCAAAAATAAATGCTCGGAAAATATTAAAATATAGCTACATTTATTTGAAAAAGTAAAAAAAAAAAAAAAAAAAAAAAAAAATTTTGAGAAAATCGTAAATATTTTTTAAATTGTTGGATTCTTATAATTTAAAAAGAATATTATTACATTTTTTTGTTACTTAGATTTTTAACCTAAAATAAGAAAGTATAAAAAAAAAAAAATAGAACAAAAAATAAGTTAATAATAATAATAAAAGTAATCTTACAAATATGTGGTACGGTAGATCCATTCGAAGGTACAATCCAGTGAAGATCATAAATGCACAATATATGACAGATGAAATTTACTGCAGCCAGTGAAATTCTTTCGACGGATCTTGAATCCAACCACAGCACCGTGCAAGTTATAACCATCAAGACTGAATGTTAAAATAAATTTTAATTTAAATTACGTTATAAAACGATTTTAAGAAAAATCTTTTTTTTTATCATTATTTTATTCTGATCACGAATTTATTAAATTTTCGAATTTTAAAATTAAGAAAATACCAAAGTGTATACGCGACCATGCAACATATGTAATTTTTTATGTAAAATAATTATAGAAAATGAATAATTTAATATTTTACCAACAGCTGGAGTAATGTAAACCGCGTGTACGAGTTGAGAATGTCTTCTTAACTCAAAATCAACAATCAATGTTGGAAATGTGTCATTTGGACAACAATTAAATTTCGGATTGTACTTTCTCGTTGTGTAATTAGTTACGGACCATTCTTTGTGCGGCGTGAAATTCACCATAATAATCTGAAATAATTTAAAAAACATTTTTACGATAATAGTCATTTTTATTTTCTTTCAAATAACGACGTTATATAACAATTACTTACTCTTAATTTAATTTTCACATTTCAACGGGAATAAAGTATTATTGGATAATAACTAAGATAACTCTATTATATTTAAATATTTGCAAAATTTCAAATAAAAAATAATGATTTTAATAAATTTGCAAAAGTAACGTATTCTATCGATGTTATATAATTTATTTTTAAACTATTTTTATATTTATTATATCGTAGACAAAAAAAAAAGTACACATAGTTGTATCTGAACTTACGGATTTTCGTCGAAAATCAAAATTAATTTCTTCGCCGGTATGAGACCACGAGCCCATTCGAATCGAGCAAGTTTGTGAATCGTAAGGCCAGTATGTGTAGTCGGTTTCGCACTGCGTGCTGTACTTGAGCGAAGGTACGCACATTATAGCACCGGTATGCAACAATTGACATGTTGTTTGAGGCACTCCAGTTTGCGTAGAGTCCATGTCACCGCTAAATAACAACATAAATAAATTGATGAAAAATATACGGTATTTTTATTTATCTTCATCGAAGATGTTTAATATTAGATGTTTTTTAAACGTTAAGAGAAGTTCAATTAAACGAGCTTTTTACATTTATAATAAAAATATTTAAAATCCAAGTTTTATTGTACCGTACACTTATACGTATATCGAAAAATTTTTCTTAAAAAATTTTACAAAAATAATAATTTTGCCTAATTTATTTAAAAGTTTAAAAAAGTTTTGTATCGACGAACAAATGTTTAAAGCGATATTCGTCTACTGTAACATCTTTTGTTAACGTTTAAAAATACGGTAAGTTATTTTTTTCACTCCATTTGTATATAAAAAAAATATGAGAAAAATATTAAAAAAATTTCGGTTATCACAAGGGCACTATTACATACAGATATAAAATATCGCAATAATTCTTAAAATCATTAAATCTAGTAATTAAACATTGGTTACAAAATGTTAAGAAAAAAAAAAAAAAAGTTAATTCATTTTTAATACAAAACTTACGAGTTATAAACCGAGAAGTCGGGCACCCATAAATCATCACTTCTTACTCTTATTTTTTCTACTCCGCTGAAGTCTTCTGGTTTCCAAGTTAGGTGTTCATCTTTCCAATTCTATTAAATATTATTTTAATATGAGAAATTGAGTAAAAAATAATAATAATAATAATAATTATTATTATTATTATTATTATTATTATTGCTTTTTTTATTACTATTCCTTTTAAATTATACTTACAATAAATATCCAAGAATGAAGAACAAATGTACTGCTTTGATCGATCTGCAACAGCGTTAGATAAAATTTTTTCAATCATCTTTTACTTCTTTCAATTATCTTTTACAGAGCGACGCTTCTGAATAAATTATTTTTAATTATTATCGAAAATTTGAAAATTTGAAAATTTCCTTGTTGAAAAATTACGTCGAAAATTTACTCAACTCGTTATGTTAATAAAAGATAAATATTTTATTAAATTTTTTGCAAGCAAAGTAATATTATCCATATATATTTATAAAACTATAATACGTATATATCAAGACAATTAATATAAATGTTATGTATTTAGCGTCGATAAGAAAAAAACTTACAAAATCCATGAACTTGGGTGAAAGGCTTATGGTGACATTGGTAGCGGTTTCCTTGTTAAACACGGGCCTCACCGATACGTCGTACTCGCAGAAGAGATGCCTCTTGAGCTTTATCACCGGCGACTTGTCGCCGATGATGTTGCAATCGTATTGGGCGCGACAGCTCGCCAAGACGAAGCTCCCGAGAAGGAGAATAAGGTAACCCATCGTCTTTCGAGTTTTCTTCGTCTCCTCGGCCGATCGAAAAAAACTGAGCCTCGTCCTCTCTCTCTTTCTCGTTACCGATGCTCCGAGCGAGAGAAACCGAGCGCGGGTATCTCCCGTCGACGCCCCCGCGAGTCGACGAAACCCTAGACGATTCCGAGATTACGCGCGTCCCGATTCTCGCCCCTGTTGACGCCCCCTCTTGACTCGTTTTCCATGCGGTGCTGGTGCGTTGAACTCGCTCATTACCGGTATTTTTTTTTTTTTTTTTTTTTTTTCATTTCAACAAATACGCCTTAAAGAATTCCTTAAAGATGCTTATTACATCCAAATATGAGTTGACGTATTTCCACTAGAGTTAGAAAAAAATTACAAAATATTTTCCTTGCGAGACTGATAACAAGATACATAAACGTTAACTTTGATCTTACCTTATTGAATGATAGAATTTTAACATTTAGTTTTCATATACGTATAGAGATAGTTGATCAGGGCTCATTTATAATTAACATTTTAGCTCGTAATTTATTTTAATTATACAAATATAATAATTTTCAAATACACAATATTAAAATTCAACATTTTTAAACTATGTAAGTTATTTTATTAAGGATTTGAAAGGAAAAAAATCAAATTTATTTTTACATTCAAAGAAAAATTATTCAGTAATTAAATAGTTGAATGAATGATTTATTGCGTTTACAATTATTGTAAACCATTTGTTCCTGAGCGAACATTTAATTGTTGATTTGGTTTTCGCTTAAAAAAATATCAACACACAAACACAAACATAATCCAATCACACAAGTATTGTATTTCGTTTCATATTCTTCGGGGTTTTTTTATGCCGCAAGACTTTTTTACCCCCAGGAGCCAATAAATATCATCATTTTATGTGGCTCGATTAAGCAGTTTTATTTTAACGCCAAAAGAAATCATCCGTTCCTTCAATCCTTTCAACCACAATAAAGAAGAAAAACTGAATAGGCGTGATCAATCGAAAGATTGATTTTCGACGCTACTATTATCTAAACTTATTAGCGACCAAAACCATCAATTTTTCAACATGTTTTCGACCGGAAAATTCATGTATACAACGAAACAATAAATAGATTAAAGGTACCGTTTCTTACGTTTTTGGGTGTACTTGGAATTGGAAAATATTAAAATTTCTCGTATATATAGGAGTAAGAATGTCGGTATTGGCCAATTTGGGATTATCATTAGAGAGGTGCGGCTCAACGAGTTATATCTACAATACGCGCTATAATTTTATTGGCTCGCTATCAATTGATACTTTATATAATAAATGAATATTTAAAGTTCAAATGGAAATAATAATATAGTAGATTGTTTAATAGAATCTTTATTATTTCTTATTTATTTATTAAAGAAAATTTTTGTTTCAACTTACTCAAATTTATATAATAGAAAAAGTCCTTTTAAATCATAGTTTTACCATGTTATTTTCTCATTAAACAAGGATAGTTATATAATTTCCATGAATCAGATAAAGATAGCAACGCTTAAAATAAACCTTATTATACGCAACGCACATTTTTATTTCAGAATAGCTTAAAGAAAGTAGAAGACGCCACGTAAACTTTACCGACGAGTTTAGCATGTGCAAAGTGCACTCAGCTGTGAGCGTTTGTATAACCTGTATTTGGGTTCTTTGCGATCCAATATTTTCTTTTTTTTTAATTAAATCTTAGAAAGTTTTTTTTATTTTTTACGACCTTTTGTAAAATAATTACCTTTCATTATGTATGCTGGTGCTTGGGAAGTTGTCAGTAAAAGTAAAAAAGACAAAAATGTTACGAAAACCGGTAAACTTAGCAAAGCTGAGAAAAAGAAGTTTATCGAAAATGCACCAAAAGTCGAAGATTTTCGTAAGTTTTTGAAAGTTTTTTTTTTTTAATATAAGCTCTAAAGACAAAACATATGTTTGCAGAAGCCTTAAAATTTTTTTAAGGATTTTTTACGAAAATTTTGTCATAAATTAATTAAATGTAGTATTTGTAAAACTTTGTAATTATCGCTATCTAATAATTTTTGAAAATATTTTTTAAACTAATTTTATGTGAAAATTTGTATCTGCATACATATTTTATCTTCGAAAATATACAAAAATACTTAATCCTAATTCAAAAATATTAAGAAAATTTTTTATATTTTATTTTATATTTTATGATGTCTTTTTTTTATAATTTTTACATTTTACTATTTAACGAAAGCAAATTTATATATTTAATCTAGATTTCTATAGATATGTCAATATCATTTATTATAAAATTTTGTTTTAATCATTATTTAATTATGATACTAACATTCATCTTTATTTTTGTTAGTACCTTTAGATCAAGTTAAGACTTTATATGACAATTTAGATGGAAATAAAGAAAACAAGAAGCCTGCAAAAGAAAAAGAAAGCAAAACTAAAGAAAATGAAGAAAAAAAGAAACAGCAAAAACAACAACAAGCTGAGAAAAAAAAAGAGGAACCACCTAAAGAAAAACCACCAAAATCAATTGAAGAAGCTCTCAATTCAGTAAGACATAATATTTATATAACTAAATCAGTTTTTTTAGTATTATATATATTTTTAATTTTTCTTTTATTGTAGATTAATGCGACTGAAGTACAAAATTTATTAGCAACAAATCAAGCTCGTTTTCCAGATGCACCTCTGATTTGGCTTAAAACTCTTGGAGCTTTCTTAAATACAAAAATTCCTGTAGAAAAGGATGATGCTGTATTTTCTAACAAACCCGATGGTTATCCTTTAAACGTTGTACCAAAGAATTTACGTGTTATCCTAGAAAAAGCTATTGATAACGCTGGTGCAACAAATGTTCGACTTTTTTATGAATTTATACTTACAGTTATGGCAATGGAAATGAGTAGAGGAATACCCGTTGTAGGGTATAAAATATTTATTCAACTTTTATCTAAATATGATCCTAAACTTAGTGCTGCTAATATATTAAAACTGATTAGTATGAGAAATTCTTATCAGAATAGGAAACCTATAGGTTTATCTTTATTATGGTCTTTTAACCAAGGTGGCAGAGAAAACTTATCCGTTGGCTTAAAAGTCTGGCATGAAGTTATGGCTCCAATGCTTGAAGCAAAAAGTTATTCGGGCTATGTAATGAAAATATTAAGCGATCTTCTTAACTGGCATAGTACTGAAAAAGATCTTCATCCTGATATGTACCTTAGTATTTTTAATGACTTCTTCTCTGGAAAATATAATATTTCTCAATCGATAATTGATGAAGGAGTTTCTCTTTTACAAAAATTAAGGGTATGATAATTTATACACATATCTATATTAATTTTAATAAAAATTTAATATTTTATTATTTTTTTTAAGATTATATTGTTTCAAAATAAAAATATTAATCATCGAAAACTCTTTGAAACTTTATTCACTAAAATAACTCCAAAAACACCTACAAATTTCAAGGATGAGATTTTAGAAGGGCTTGTTGAATGCCTTAGTTCTGATGAACGCAGTTTTTCTGTGTGGAAATCATATTATATGAAACATTTATATACATCAAGTATACTTTTGACTCATATTGGTTAGTACCTTGCCTATAATGATGTTTATATACTTTGATAACAATTCATTATTTATTTTTTCTTTTTTTTTTTTTTACAGATTCAAGGTGGGATTCGTTACAACCATCTTTAAATACAAAAGTTTTAACAGATCTTTTTTTGACTTTTGAATTATCATATGAAAAGTCCAAGAAAGGTAAAGGGAAAGATGACAAATATCTTTTTACATGCATTAATCATTCTGAGGTGAGTTTTTATGTAACATTATAAATTTAAATATCAATATAATTTATTTTTTCAAATATTAACAATGCTAATTACAAATAATTAAATTTTGATTACTTAATAAAAATTATTTTAATTATTTGTTATAATAATTTTTCTATAAACTATTTAATTTCAATTTTAAACAAGAATTTATTTTATCACATTGGCTGTCGCGTAGAATTTCTCACAACGTAATTTATGTCGATCTTCCACGGCAGACAATGTGTTAATCGCGATAAAAATTTTAGAAAATTATTTGTTTTAAATTTATTTTGAACATTTTTAAAGAAGGATTAATGATTAAAATCAATTTTAAAATATCATAATTATTTCAAGAAAATATGATGCAATTTTAAAAAAAATAAAATTAATTTTACATTCATATTTATAATTGAATTTGAACATTCAAAAAATTAAAGTAAAATTTTTAAATTAATTCAAAGTTGCATCTTTTTTTTTTAATACTATTTGAAATTTTACAAAAATGGCTTATAGAAGCTCGTAAACAGAGACAAATAAATAACCACTCTATCATTCAATAGAATAATAATGTAAATATATTAAAGATTTTAATAAAAGTTATTTTTATTTAATTTTTAATGTTCATTTATTAAAATAATCAGAATCGCATAAAAAATATAGTAAATAAAAATAGCGTAAAAATTTACTTTCACAGCCGCACAATAGTTTCGAATAGTTTACTTTCTAGCTTTCGATTATTCAGTGTTTTTATATTATTTTCATTACATCCAATTTTCAAACGTTCGAGAAGCACATTCAAAAATCATTGTTCCCAGTGTAAACAAATCATTAAACCAATCTTTTTTGCTACATATACATAATATAATTATCTCGTTAATATTTTTTATAACAATTACAAAATAGATCGATTTTTATTATTCGATTTATATTTGAATACTTAAAAGTAGCAACTAATATTAATATATTTATTTTTACATTAATAAAATAAAATACAATAAATCTTTACAAGTACATTTTAAAAATCATTTATTTTACATTCTATTATTAATTTACAATTTAAATCTTTTCCGATTAAATAAATCTATTTCTGCATCGATGTAGAAAATATTTAAAATTTATCAAGATAAAAGCTAGAGAAAGTTACTTGAACTTTCTTTTATTTCATTATAATTTCACGACTCTTTAATGAATCTTAAATTGAAGCATTTACTATTACCAGGAAAATTTTCATAAATTCTTTTAAAAAAAATGTTAAAATAAAAAGTAAACAATCTGACTTTTTTCTTATAATTGTAAGTTGAAAAAAATATGACGGAAAAATTATTTTTTACAAGTATATTATTTAATAGAAAATAGAAAATATATATTATTTTATAATAATTTTTCGCAGTTAATAATTATGAAACGTTTTACTGCATTCGAAATGCTACTTTTAGTCGAATGTAAATAAGATGTCATGAAATAAGATGTTTTAATGACATTTAACTTGTAACTGAAAGGCTTAGCGATTTTAGGGAAAAAGAAACATTCAATACATTAATTAAATTTATTAAAGTAAGCCATTTTACGGTTGTAAATGGTAAAATGTCCTTCAAGCTGCATTACTACTATGTTGATTCTTGCTACTCAAGCTGCATTAAAGTAGTTTGAAAAATATAATAATGAATACGAAAATTTATTTTTAAAGTTGAAATGTTATGAAATTTTTTTTTAATAATGCAAAATAAATTTTATGCGAAGAAATTTTGACGACTTCCTAGATCGAATGTGACTCGTGACGTAACTGAAGGTAATTATGCGAATTAGAAAAAATCTAATATACGTGTAAAGAGAAAAACTATTTCAACTTTGAAAAATCGAATGACTAATAAATAAGTATTGCGCGACTCATTGAAGTTAGTTCTTAATTATATAAAAGTCGTAATGAAATATAAAAAAACAAAGAAACGTAAAAAATGTGTTACGTACTTTAACACGTCATACGTCGAATCGCCGGTTTGTTTGTGCGCGCGCGCGCGCGCCTGTTCGTATGTATAACGTCGCGTGTATTGTAAATCAAGGACCCTCTGCAACGATTGTTATGGTTTAGTGTTTGCATTAGCGGGAGCTATTGATCCGCGCCGCTGTGTGCAAGCGTGTACGTATATGTACTAGCGCACGCATACGAGCGAAGGGTCTTTAATGGTCTAGTTTATCCGTCATCGCGAACACGAAGCAGTCACGTTGATCTGCGCGCTTCTGTACGTTCGACGAAAACATCAACGGACGACGTTGTTGGTTTCGCGTTTTCTTGCGAGGAGCACACCCGCGCTTTCTCGCAAGAGAAGTTGTAGAACCGGCATTTCCGCACACGTACACACGCGCGCGGTCCTACACAAGGATAATCCGTGACTAAAGTGAGAGAAATAAAAAGATAGAGGAAGGAAAAACGCCTCCGTTGAGTGACTTTCCCCGGTGTGAGTGAGCGCGTACATCTCTCTGCTTTCCCGTAAGGTAAAAGTGAAAATTTCTTATAACTTTTTTTTACCTCGGTATATCGTCTACCCTTTCTAAGTCTGGTCTATAACCGCAAATGGCGTCATGTTCAATGATTTTGCCCCTTGCGCACGCATTCTTTCATCTTCATAATACGATTCGTTGTCATTTGGCTTCCAAGAGCCTTGGTGAACGTGAATCATCAATGATTTTTCTACTTTAATGACTTGTTCATTAATATTTAAAAATACTGGCTTTTTTTTTTTTTTTTAAAACTGCTTGTCTCGAGTTGGGATTGGCGTATTCATCATCGATTTTTCACGTGTTTGTATATAGTTTGATTCGCCCGCCCAACTTCAGTTTGTGTGGGTATGCTGCTACCTACATTCGTCCCTCGTGATTTGCTCTTTTCCATTAAGTTTTGAGGATACGGAAGTGAGATACACTAGTGATTTTTTTATTTCAAATTTATTTTTGTTCCAATTAATTAGGTAATCAAGCAAATTGTAAAGTGATCAAACAAAATTAAAAAAAAATTTGAGTTATTTCAATTTTTTTTAGCAAAAAGTCGAGGTAATGCATTATGAAACTTGCTCCATTACTACTTAAATATTGATTTTCGCATAGTTTAATTTAAAATTTGCGTTAGAATGAAAAATGTTTTAAATAAAAAAAAAATTTTTTGTCGTTATATTAAAAAATGTTATTTTAATTTTTCTGGAATCAATTAATTATTAACACGACTTTTATTACGTATTTGTTGTGAATAGCAATCACAAATTATGTATATACATTTACGTGTATGAAAATTAAAATAATTTCAGATCAACATTGATTATAAAAATCTTATTTTGTTTAAGTTTTACAATCGTTTTTGCAAATACTTAACACTGTAGAAAATAAAAAAAATTCCAAGACTTACATAATTTTCTTACGTTTTTGTTCTCGTACTCTATCGATAATTTTTGTGTATAATTATCGAAAAAATTAATATTGAGATATCGTTAAAACCTTGTACATTAATAAATATTAGAAAATTATTTTATATTATACCTATTCATCTCTGGTAATAGCCTAAACTACATCGATTATTTATGTACACCCAGTACGGGTGAATCGTCACCTATTCGATTGAAAATAAAAATGAGTTAAGTTGGCAACACTGAACGTCATCTATCTGAAGTAGCAGAAAACGAAATTTTGACTACGGCGTTCGAAAATTATGTCGCTATTCTTATTTCAATTTCCTTCATGAGTATATTTGATAAAAAAAAAAAAAAAAAAAAACGAAATTCTAATGGAAACAATAGTAAAATTATAAAAAAGCATTAAAAACATTATTTTACCACAATAAGCTAATACTTTTTTTTTTATTAATTGTAACAATTTAAATAACAAACAATTCTGATAATGCAATAACAAATATAAATAATTAAATAATATTAATTATAAAAAATTGATTCTAAATCATATTACCATCCTTGTCTAACCTAATTATGGAGTTTATTGATAAAATTTATAAAAATAAAAAAAAAATGTAATGAAAATAAATAATAAAATGATAAAGAAGCATTGAAAACCTAATTATTTTGCAGCAATAACTTAACGTCATTTTTTATTGTAATAATTGTTACAATACAAATAAAAACCAACTACGGTAAAATTGTCGTTGCAAATATAAATAATTGCAATAACAGAAATCATAAAAAATTAATTCGAAATTATTTCTCTATTCTTGTCAAACCTCTTTATGCAGTATATGAATATAATTAAGAAAAATATAAAACAATTATTTTGCAAGTATAAGTTAATATAATTTTTTATCATTTGATTATTTATTTTAATTAGAAAATTTTTTTTCATTTTTATGAAATATATATTTATAAATTGTATAAGGTCTCAAAAGGATAGCGACATAATTTCGAATTAATTTTTTATGATTTCTGTTATTGCAATTATTTATATTTGCAATGACAATTTTACCGTAGTTGTTTTTTATTTATATTGTAACAATTATTATAATAATAAATTATATTAATTTATTGCTGCAAAATAATTATGTTATCAATACTTCTTTATCATTTTATTACTTATTTTTATTCAAATTTCATTTTTATTTTTATTAACTTTATTAATAAATTCCATAATCAGGTTATACAAGGGTATAGCGATATAATTTTGGAACGCCATTGTCGAAATTTTCGTTCGATGTTTTCCGCTATTTCAGATAGATGAAGTTCAGTGTAGCCAACTTAACTCATTTTCATTTTCAATCGAATAGGTGACGATTCATTCGTGCTGGACGTACTGAGAGAGAACCTCCTTAACAGTGATAATTAACAATCGGTCATTCAATTATCTTACAGCGGATAAATTATTATATGTCCGCCCCTACAATTAATTATAAAATTTAATTACAATAATATTTCAATTCAATTATAAGAATACTTCAATTAATTATAAAATTGATTGTATTAAAAATAAGATCAAACTAATGATTAATGTATAATTATGGTAAATTTTTTGATAGGGTAAAATTTTCCAAGTTGATCTGAAGCAATAGAAAGAGTATCATATTTAGTTTATTTCTACACTAAATTATTTTCCTCAAACTAAGCATCATTCATAATTACTATTATGTATTTATTGTAGTTAATTAAAAAAAAAATATTTTTAAACATAATTTTTAATTTTACTTATCTTTCTTATGTGTTGAATGTAATTATTTAAAAACTTTTATTAACTTATACTAAATAAGCAATTCTAACATTGATTAAAAATTTCAGTCATTAACTAAAAAAATGTCATCGAAAAAATCTAGCAAAGCAGGTTTCCCATGGAAAACTTGGTGCTTTCTCTTACTACTTCTAATTAATGCAATCGTTGCTTATGATACTCACAGACATGGATCTTTTGAAGGTAACTTGTGATATTAATCAAAAAAATATTGTTTTTCAAAAACAATAATAATTTTAATTTTTTTTCTAAGCAACAAGTACTGGAAAATTCATGAATGACAATGGGATAACTGCTTTTGTACAAAAAATTTGGATAACCACAAAATTATATTCTGGAAAAGGTCTTGAAAGGCTTGAAGCTCTGTCACCAGAATACTACAAAGCTGTTGTTGACTTTTCTATGCCTTATGTTAAACTTGCTGGAGACTTTTATATTGCTATGAAACATATTTCTGTAAAATTATTTAATAATGTTGCAAATATTATTGCTACAAAAACACCCGTGGTTATGGATACTGTAAGATTATTAACTTACTCATTATTAAAAATGTTTGATTTATATAGCAAATATTAATTATTGGACGATTTAAATTAATAGAATTCATATCTATATATTTGCAGATTGAACACTATGTTCCTGGCTTACTAGACTCGATGATAGCAAATACTGTCAAAGGAATAGAAGTAGCAAAGACTTATTCTGCGTTGATCGTAGAACAAGCTATTGAAAATTTCATTAAGGTAACAAGATGGTTGAAAACAAATGTTTTTGTGTAAGTATTAGGTTTTTTGCTGTTAATTAAGATTTAAATTATTATTTTTAAAGTAGATCTAATATATTTAATCTAATTATCGAGTTATGTTAAACTTTATTTGAAATAGAAAATTATTGTATTATAAATATATGAACGTTATTAATAATAATTTTAAAAAAGAAAATTTTGAAACTTCGTAACTTTTTAAAGTTTTGTAAATTCAAAAAAATATTTTATCATTAAATTATAATTATGTATATATACATGTATGCTATTTTTATACATGATTCATTTATTAACAGAACACAGTAAATCATTTTAAATTAAAATAATTATTACTTTTTGAGATCTTCAATTAATTTAATTATTTGCAGTGGTAAATCAAGTCCAGAAAGTTTGCAATACTATGCCAGTCAAGTGATTAACACGATGCATACTTTTGCGAGCCAAACATATGATTGGTTATATGAAAAAGTGCTAACATTATCTAAAGTTGAATAAAGAAAAACTTGAGTATCACAACTAACAATTCCAATGGCAACTGAACTCCTTTACATCTGTGCATTTATTTGTTAAAATACAGGAGTTTTTTAGTTGCATATTTTTAACGGTCATGACTACAACGGCCATTTTACCTGTGATATTTAAAAACAATGTAATTTGTATTCTCGATACATATTGCTATAGTGCTAAAAAAATTGTAGTTACTAAACTATTAATTTTATAATGGATACAAAATGGCAAGACTTTTTTTGGATTGGACATCTTAGTATGACTGTTAAAGGAACTATGTATGATAGAAACTCTGATTAATTTTTTTTTTTTTGTATTATCATGGATGTATTTCTTTATAAATGGATTGAAAGAAATGTAAAATAAATAATTCCTTTTCGTATAAAAATTTTTGAAATATTTTTAATTATTTTAGTGATGTAGAAAGTAAAAATTTAATAAATAACTTAACAAGAGAGGTAAATTAAAAATTACAGAGTGGTATTAAATTACGTATTATTACTGGTAATAAAAATAATAATAATATGTTGATTACCGATGTATAATAATAAAACTGAAATAACAAGTATATATTAGGAAATTACATCGAAAGAGATCCTTCAATATATTGAGGCTTACAATTCACGTCGGCACAACTTATAAGATGATATATAAATCATCTTCTAATTGCAAAAGCACTTCTATCAAGTCAATACTTTGTGTTCCGTATCACTTTCAGTGTAAATTCAGTTTTTTATAATGCACATTTGTTTGTATACAATAAGATGCACTTTTCATTGTACAAAGGTCTGCTTAGCAGATTGTATGAATACAAGTTACAATTCGTATGGAAAAAAGAGTTTCATAGTATTCTTGTATATTTGATTACAAAGATATTCCTCTTCCTCATCTCTTACACTTGCTAGTACCTCCAATATTTGACTGAAAATGGAAGGTAATTTTTAGATTCATTATATTAACTCATTATATATTTATTAGTAAAATAATAAATTCAAAGAAAACTAAAAATATAAATTTATTTTTATAAAAATTGATTGTTTAATTTTATACTAAAAAAAAATGTTATTCCCTAAAAATTATTTATTTGAAAAAAATTAAGTTTAATTTAATTGAAAATTGTTTATCATAGCTAATAAAAAATTAATTAATTTAAAATGAAAATTTACTGAGCAATAGTATGTTTCTCTGAACTTATCGATATTTTACAGTGATGAGTTGCATAGTTTAGTTTTAAATTTATAATTCATATTTCTTACACAATATTGCAAGGTTCATTTCGTCCTTTAACCATTCGATCGGGTTGCCACTTTTCTTTTTTGACTGAAGGAAACTGTGTTACAATATCTTTGGCTGAGGCATGTGTTGGCCTGACTTCACACCATGGACAATCCGTTTCTATAACAAGCCTGTCTGATGGTATTGTCGTCACAACAAAAAGGTTTTCTTCAGTCTTAAGAGAACTGAAATAAGAAAGAATTGTTAGTTTTTATACTAAAGGAATTATTATTTAAGTCACTTAAATAAAAAAAATAATTATTTATTTGAATTTTTATTAAAAATTGTTATTATTGATTTTAGTATTAATTTTTTCTTTTCTTCTAAAATTCAATAAATTTATTTTTAAAGTCATAGTAAAAGTATACAAATTTTATAAAATATAAATTGCATTATTAAATATATTTTATTAATCAAATTGCAAAATTAAAATATATAATTTATACTTTTTAAAAAATAAAATTCTACATACTTACCATCCATTGATTCCAATGTAAAGTCCTAATTGTAACATACTATAGGCATCTTCGGTATTACCATCAAAAGAATGAACAACGCCTGCTGTTAACCTATCTTTATGTTCCCTGAGAATACGTACAAAGTCTTCTGCTGCATTTCGACAATGTAAAAACATTGGTAATTTAAGTGTTGAGCACAATGACAGTTGCATTTTAAAATATTTTTTCTGCGTTTCTTTGGAACAAAATTGCAATCTATCATAATCAAGACCCATTTCACCTATAGCTATAATTTTATTTTTATTATTCAAAGCTAATTGACATAATGATTCTAAATAAGCTTCTGGATCGCCTGATTCTTCAAATTCATTACATCTTGTTGGATGACAACCAACAGTAGAAAATAATCTGTCTATAATATGAAATAAGAATGAGTATATTGATTTATAAAATACAAAAATCAACCTAAATTATTAATTACATTTATAAATCTGCATAACATACCATCAGTTTTTGCTATTTCTAAAGCTTTTTTACTTTCTTCCAAGCTGCCAGCAGTAATAATGATTTTTGACAGGTTGTTATTCCAGCTACGTTCCAATACTTTATCAAGATCTGGTTGATGTTTTTGAGAGCCATTGTAAATACCTTGGTACATAGGATCTGTTAAGTTAGCACCAATATCTAAAAAAACATCACAAAAATTTTCATACAATAGTTTACACTTTTGATAATTCAAAAAAATAGAAACACAACTTTCCTGGGCCTAACCTCGAAAAATTAAATATTATTTTTCTCAATATGGCTAGGCCTCAAGGAATGTAAAATTAAGCCCACGTGAGATTTACCTATAAATTTCCGCAAATTAATCATTGTCTTTCTTATCATAAAAAAAATGTTACAATTGAGCAGTCTTTGATAATTTAATCGCCAGGGCGTCCAAGAAAGGTTAGCAGGTGTCCGTCTTATACGACCGGCACTGCCGGCGGGAATCGAAGTCCGCGTTTGACTGAGCTTTGAAATCCACGAAATCCACCCAAGTCATTACATTTCTCCCATCGAGTGCGCAGACACGAATCGGTATAGTTAATACATTATTGGCTTTTTCTTTTTTGACAAATTCAAACTTACAAATTTAAAAATTTTTTTACTTTTGAAGAATTATATTACTTTAGTGAAATTTTTATAAATAATATTTATTTAATAAAATTTATCTACAATACATTTTAAATTAGTTTTGTATGAAATTATTTAATATGTACATGTATAAAATCTACTTTCGTAAAATTAAACATAAAACATGTTATAAATATTAATACTGCTAACAACAATTAAATAATTATAATTATTTATGACTACAAGCATTTGTTTATTTTTTTTTTAATGTTTTCGGTAAGAATTCGATACAAATTTTATTTATTAAATATGTTTTTAAATTCTTAATTTTTGGTAATTAATTGTATATTTCTTTCGTTTTTAATCAATAAAGCAATATAAAACTTATTATCTTAATTTATATAATAAAAAAAATTATCTCCTAATGTATGTACTTTAATACAAATATTTATAAAAATTATTTATATACATTTATATAATCGTACACATACATGTGAGCAATATTATCATGGAATTTTTATATTTAAAAATTAAAGATTTACAAATACATTATAATTTATATAAATTTTTTTTATAAATATATTTGATTTAAGCTTTGCATATTCTATTTTTTTTTAATTTAAATTTTCTAAGCTAATAATTTTTTATAATTAAATATTTTTATAAAAATAAGAAATTGTGTCAAATGAATTAATATATTTACTTTATATTTTTTATAATTTAAATAGAGGAATTGAAATAAAATAAAAATACTTTAAAAAATTTTATTCATATTTTAAATGATAATATGGAAAAAGAAGTAAAAATTATTAAGATATATTTTTATAAATAAAATACATGTTTGTAGAATTTTTTTAACTTCAAATACAAAAGTTCTTATTTATAGTTATTTTATTACAAAGTTGAGATTTACTTATGAAATTTATAACACATAAATACTATTAAAGAAATGAAATGTAACACCAACTTGTGTAAACTTAGTTGTAAACTTGAATTATATATTTTTACGATTTTAAAAAATAGTTCTGCATTTTCTTTTAATTTTGCATTCAAGCAAAATATTGAGTACAAAAAGTTCTTCACTGTAATGATTTAACTATTACATTTATTTTTTCAACACATTCTTCTTTTTTCTTAGCAATAGCTGACTCTGCTTCAACAAACTGTTGCCTACCAATTTTTCCAGGCACTAATTTATCAATGTACATGGATTGTTGTTGATTGTATAGCTCTTTAAGAGCTCGATCATGCTTCTGAAGTTCTTGGACACGATCATATACATCTCCAGATTCTCCTTTAAGTTTTTGAGCTGTATAAATAAAAGTGAAAAAATAAATAAGAATTTACAATAAATAAATATATTTAATAAAAATAAAGCAAATTTACCTAATTCTGCAACAGCAGCAGTTGCATTTTTATACTCTTGATTAATATTTTTAACTTTAGATAAGTAAGCATTGACATCTTTATTTGTTTTTAAATACATTAGTTGATCATCCAATTCATTGTAAGAAGAAACTCTACGATCCTGTGCTGCTAAAATTTTTTCACACTGACCAGCAACTCGTAATTTGCTTTCTGAAATCTCATCTTTGTCAATTGAAAAGTCCAAGCGAACATAGATAATAACAAGTAGGAACAAAAGATATAGAGCTACAGCAACCAATAATGGTTCTTGTAACATTAATAATTTTGGGAATGTATATTTCAATCTAAAATTTTGAATATGATTTTCTACCAAATTTTTCTTAGTAACAGATATTACTGGACGACCAGTAGTATCTAAATAAGTATAATGGAGAGAATCCGGTAAACGAGTAGCTGCATAAGGAACTTCTAATTTTATACTGTGAGATCCTTCTGGCAAAATAATTCTAACAACCATTTCATCAATAACCATATCATCGTATATATGATCCACTAATCTCATATCTAAGATATATTCGTCTCCTGAATTATACAGATATTCATAACTAGGGACATTGTATCCAATTGTGTAACGTGTTTTCCATCCACCAAATAGTGGAAAACGAGGTCTCAAGTTTAATTCAACTGAATCTTTTTTTATTCTAGTATGAGACGTTGAAATATTACCAATTTCATCTCTGTAATAGATATCGGAAGCAGCAGCTGGTAAAACTGTATCAAAACTTTGAATACTCGGTTGTCCAGATTTGGCTTCCCTTGCATATTCATATCTTGAAAACGAACCTGCAAAACAAATTGTAAATTAACTTAATAATAAATTAAAATTAGAAATAAAATTAAAGAATGGTAAAATTAAAAATTTTTCTTAAATATTTGATTAAAAATAAAATATAATCGTACAGAATAAATATTTAAAAACAAAAATAATATAATTAAATTAAAATATATATTTTATTAAGTTCTTACCTTTTAACAATGCACCAGTATGCAATAAATCAATAGTTTCTTCTATAGCAATATTACCCCAATGCGATACTTCAATTGCTCTTTCTAATCTCGTTACGGTTAAAAACTTATTATTATTTTCAAAATGAACAGTAAGCGTTTCATATGAAAAAGGAGTTTTCTTTTCAAATGGCCCATAAGTAATAGAAGAATCACTCTGTGTCACAGGTTTAATTTTTGTATAGCTTTCAATATTTCGAGAAGGTAGCATAACCGTTGTAGTTTGTTTAGTTACAGGATACGGAGTGAATAAATAAAGATTCCCTGTGTATTTAACTAGTTGCTTCTCTTTCTGTAATATTTCTTTTGGATGTGGAACAAGTTCATGAGTAAAAATTACTTCAACTTCTAGAGGAACCGAACGTTGAGGTTGCAGTGGATCTCTAAGTTCGACAGAAAAGAAAAATTTGTCTGGATGGTTTTTACTCAATTCTGCATCCTTGACTTCTTTAACTTTGAGTTCAGGTCTGCCATGTTCTCTGAGTACTGCAGATATATAACTCAAATTTTCTTTTTGCTTAGCATCAAGTGAAAAAAGAAAGTTGCGCACTGAACTTTTGCCATTATTTTCAATGACTAATTTATTAGTGATTCTCGTTATTTGTGAATGTAAATCGATAGTTCTATCTGCATTTTTAATGTTTAGATTAGAATCAATAAGATTGCCACTAACTAAGCAGCATTGGAGTATCAAAAGTAGCGGTGTCGTTGTTGAAATAAAAGTCCATAAAGAGTGGAATTTCATCGTTTTAAATTAAGTTTTAAATAACCTCGAGTATTTTTAATTAAAAAATAGTTAAATTAATTATTTCTTCCGGAATTTAATTAAGTCAACATCGGTTTTTGTTTGCAGTCACTATTATCACCATTTACCTTTGAGAAGCATGAACGTGGCGCGACGGACGTGGCCGGTCCTCCGGTTTATCGGTTTTTTGTCGCTAGTTGCGATCCAACTTGAAAGATATCAAAGATCACTTACTCGCAAAGTAGTTTTCGATTTGCTCTCAAATACTCTGAACATATCTAAAAGATGTCTCCTCGAATCTCGAAAGTTATGTTCTATGTATACCGCGAATTTTTAAATATTTTAAATTAGGCGCAAGATAAAAAAAAAAAAAACGACACCAGGTGATGGCCTAATCTTCAAATTCTGCATATATTTTTTAAATATTTTTTTTTCCATAAATTTTATTATAAATTGTAAATAATATTATTTGACAATATTATTTTTAAGAAATTATTTTACATTTATTTATAATTATTGTAAAAATTAATTTTAATTAATATATTTCTAAGAAATTACCTAAATAGTATGTATTAAAATGATTTTTAAAATATTTTCCAGTATGTAAATCTTACAAAATATTTCTTGCTATTAGAGCTACAAAGAATTAGTTGAATTTTTTAATTATATTATTAAGGCATACTTTTTTTAATTAATAATAATTATTAAATGTATCCATGTGTTTAAATACGTTAAGTATATTATTTTTTTTATTATAATACTTGCGTACATTGAATTAAAAATTAGGTAAATTTTTAGATAAGGATATGGTTTTTTTTTTTTTTTTTTTGTTAATTAAAAAAACTAAATATTTTTTTAATAACACATACATATATTTGTAGATTTATTCTTATAAACTAAAAAATTATTTTAATAAATTAAAAATAAAACTTTGATAAAAACATTTTAAAAAGTAAAATGTAATAAAAATTTCTTACAATTTTATCATCGCCAAATTTTTCTTATAACTAAAATCTAATTTATCTAATAATTTTTGTTGTAAATGACTGCAATAGTACAATTTTTTGAATAGTTTTTTTTTTTTTTATAAATAATCTTACATTTATCTAGATGTACGTATTCGTAATTTTTTAAGTCGCTTGATTTATTCCACGCACACAATCGTACCCTTATAAAGTCACTCCACTAACTTCGAATTAGTTTTTCAATATATATTTACGTTTTCAACTCCATTTAAAAAAGTGTAAAAAGTACACTCTTATTATTATGAAAAATATTTTACTTCTTTATTAGACATGTTATTTATTTATTTATTTTTTTGTCCAAAAACTATGATTTTTCAAATAGTACTCTTCTAATAATTTACAAATGCATCGGTAAAATAAATACTTACTATATACAGATAAGAGTGCAAAATACAAAAGTACAATAAAGTATATTTACAAGTCGCTCAGAAGAAAGTTAATGCATTACATCAAATGAGCCAAAATTAATTGTTTTTTTTTTTTTTTTTTTTTTTTTTATAATCTTATAAATTGAACACTAAATGCATATAATAAGCTAATTTCACTTTTATTATATATAACAAAATAAAAACCGTAGACCTAGTCACTTAAAGCTGTTGAAAATAGAATTTCCTCACATTTTAGGACCTGTTTCACGAATTCTTGGTGTTATCTGTATCCTATGCGTAAAAAAAAAACCATAGAAATAGACATGTAACTATAAACGCATAAATTGTCCTTATTTCGAGAATATTAAAATTATTACGTAAAACAATACTGTACTAGTAGATGTAATAAAAAAATTTGTAAAATAATTTATGTTTTTACAGAAGGACAATTATTAGGGACCTTGTATGCGGATGATCTATGAGAACTTGGCCCAGCTATATCAATGCTATTGTTGATGACGTTGGTATCATTTAGAGAAGTCATCTGTAATCTTCTGTCTACAATTTCCTCAGCATTTTTACCGGTTAGCTCCATTAGAGCTGAATGTATTCTAAAATGCAGTCTTGATTCAAGCGAATAACCGGTAAAGTTTTTTCTGAATAGTAACGAATAGTCATGTGAATAATGATTATATAAATAACAATATGTAATAGAAACAGAGAAAGATATTAAAAAGGAATTTACTTTGCATCTTCTAAAAGTGTTATTGCAGCTTGAATATTTCCTTGATCACGGGCTAACATCGCTAATTCAACAGCAGCAAAAGGAAGTAGGTAAGTATCTTCTTTAATTTGTTTATCTAATTGTAACACTCGTTTTAAGCAATCTTGTGATTGCAAGTATAATTTCATTTGACGGAGACAAGCTCCCTTTAGAAGAAGTATCAATGCTTCATTGTCTGCGGAGAATTCATTTTTTCTGTAAAAACGAATAAAATGAAAATAAACGTTAGAAAAAAAAAAAAAGAAAAAAAATCAATAACAGTAAAAATAACCACATTAAGAAAAAATAATTTTTAAAATAATTAAAATGTCAATTTACGGGCTTTTATCCAAAGATGCTTCTTCTTCCTCAATAGTCTTGAAAACACTCATAAGTTTGTCTTGGCGTTTGCCTAGTATTTTAAATAAATTCCATGCATACATTAGTTCAAATACAGGTAGGACTAGATTTTTTTTCTGTGCAAAATAACGCTCGGTTTTTTTTATCACAAATTTTTCCATGGGCAACGATTTCCCAGCAATCCGTTGCTTATGGGTTGGTGCTTGAGTCATCAATTGATCAATCATCAGTCTCTCTTCACTTTTTAACGCAGGCTTCATCATTATCATGATGGAGGCTTGCTGATACAAATATATGGTACGTGACCAGTTGGACTCCTTTGAAAGTATCTTGGCATATTCCAAAGCTGGCTTCCACTCTTGCATTACAGAATAAACCCACATTAATTCCCAAAAGCACAGATTATGAAACTGAGGCCAAATATCCTGGCTTTTCCAAGATTTCTTGTACCATTTGACGCATTCTTCAAGGTTTCCTCTGTTAAATTCAAGTTTGGCTTTTAAAAACAGGAACCAAACTCCATCGGGATAAAGAGATAATTGTTCGCCCAGAGCTTTTTCACACCATTCCAAATCACCGTCCGAGTGATTCAAAAAGGACGTTATTATTAAATTGTAAGAGAGCAAAGTCATTGCACATAAGACATGACGTAGTCCGTTGCGTTCCTCATATCCTGCTTGCAATTGAGACAAGCCGTAACTCTAAAACGGTTTAATAAAAGGAAATGAGATTTTTAATTAAAAGTAAAATATTAAAAATTAATAAATTAAAACGACACAATATAATAGATAAAAATAAAATTAATAAGTATAAAATTTTTAATTAGATTTTTTTTTTTATTTTAACAATGCACAATATTTTTAAAGCAAAATTTTCAAAAATGTTTCAAAATTGCAAAAATCAAAATACTTTATATAAATAATTCTTTTTCAGATTAAAAAACTAAAAATAATAATTTTAAAAATAATATTTATCATATTTTTTAATACAAATTTTTTAAATAAAAAAACAAAATTTATTCTTTTTTTCTAAATAACATTTTTTTTTTTTTTTATAAAAAATTTTTGAAAAACTTATTGTAAATATAATTAACATGTTAATTATAGAAATTTAAATCATTGTTACAGTTATTAACGCAAAGGGATTATTTTTTATCGATTTAACATGTAACTTTGATCATTTTTTTATACATTATAACTTGGAGCATATATAGGATTAAAAATGAATTTCGTAAGTGATAAAAAAACAATACCGGATAAAACTCGCCAATATTACGTAACATAATTTGAAATATAATTACATACTTATATAATTTATTTAATCGATGCTTAAAAAAATAAGTTACCTTATCTCCTGAAAATCCAATAAATTCTAGTAACTTAATAACTCGCCCGGGCAGTAACGAGATCATCTGAAACATTAAATTAAATGTGTTTTATTAATGTTTTATTAATCTAAGCTCAAGTATAGTTATTGTTAAAAATGAAATATAAAATGTATACCAAGTTAAAGGTACCAAGACCCATTCGAACACCACTTTCGAAATGAATTCTGTGAGCTTCGCTTTCCCATTTTCTTGTGTTTAATATTTGCAAACATTCTCTGCGAATTTTAATATAAATTTAATTACCAATGCAATATATAACATATAAATTTTTTACATTATTAATGTAAAAATCAAAGATTATACTATAAAGTTAGTCAACTTCAATCTCGTAAAAATTTCACTCCTTATACCTTCATTAATCTCTTTTTTAAGCATTATTATTAAAAAAAAAAAAAAAAAAAAAAAAAAAACTGAGTCTTTTAATAAATATAATAAAAGAAAAAAAAAAAAACATTAAAGAAAGTTATCAAATAATTGAAAACGATACAGGCAAAGCGATGAATATAAAACATAAATATATATATGTATGTATAGGTAACTAGTAAAAACAAAAAGTAAAAGCAATGAATTTACTTGTAGGAAAGGAAGCAGGTGCGTATCTTGAGACCGGCTTTAACAAAGCTGACGAGAGTCTCGTCTTCGACGAAGGTGAGCATCGCCTTGAGCAGGAGCGCTTCCGCGTAGCAGAGCTCAGCGTGGACCTCCTCTGCAACGGCCAATTATCATCGTCATTTACGGTTCGTTTTCTCGGTCGCACGTGTGCAAGCACGCGTACACGGTGGCACTTGCCTTACACTCATATACACATCGTGCATATGTGCGCGAGCGTGGGTGTGGATATGGATGGTGTTTTTTTTTTTTTTTTATTTTTTTTTTTTTTTTTATGTGTGTGTGTGTGTAAGAAATCGCGCGCAACCGCTCTTGCTTTATATACTTCAATATACGTCATGGATTATAAGCGCTCGGTAGAATCCTCGAATCTATTTCCGTTTATCTCGTAGGACGTTCAATTAAGCGGATATATGTATATATCACTGTTTACATAATAATACTTTTTATTGGAGCAATTGCTGAATTATATAATTATACTGTTATCGCGAAAGTATTTTTATAAAAAATATTTAGCGCGCTTAGAAGACATACTTTTATTCAGAGTGTATATATGTACAGCTTTTTAAATTATTAAAATAAATTGCCATTATATGTAACATTAACGAATTGTAAGCATTTTTTACATTTTTCCTTCGTGTAGGCGAAGAAACGGATAGAAATAATTTGACCCAGACGTTGCGATATAACTTGTTTTAAAGACTCGAATTGAATAATGAAAGGAAGAATCGACAAAACTATTCATATCACAAAGTGCATTAATTGTATTCGTATATGCATGCGACCTTGTCCCGATATTATTGGCCACGTTGTTGTCATAATAAATTGATAATTTTTTTTTTTTTTTTTTTTTTTTTGTCATATTTTTTACACTCTATCAATATTTTTTTCTTAATATAACGACGTTAAAAAAAAATTTATTAAAAATTTCAAATGTATCGTTAAACTTTTTGAATCTTTTAAAATTTAAAATTTCATTCGTTAAATATAAAAAAAAAAAAAAAAAAAAAAACAAAACAAAACAAAAAAACAAAAAATTACTTTTTGCTTTATAATTTTTCTTAACATTCGAAAGGTTTCAGGTAAATAAATAAAAAAAAAAAAATGTTCATTCACCGGAAATATTTTACGTCGTAAACGGGTTTTCGCATACGACTAATAATTTCGCTTATTCATCGTTGATAAAATAAAAGCGCGTTGAAAATAAGAAAAAATAAATGTACGCGTAGGGAAAGTAAAATGAAGAGAAAGTTTAAAGTCATTACCAATAGTATAGGAATCGTAGTTTGTCTTCTTCACCATTTTTCCAATATTCTGCATGGTTGTGGTATGCCGTCGATATTTCGAACACACGGTCATGCATTGTTTCAACGCCTCTGATGCTTTTTCTACATATTTCTGTAATGATACAATAAGAAAAAATATCGCAGCGATCGTAAATAATTTCTTAGTAATATTGAGAAATTTTTCATTTGCAAGGAAAATATTAGTATTTATATGCTAAAAAAAAATTGTTTAACTATATTTTCTTATCATATAAGCGCCGTTTCTTAAAAAAAAAAAAAAAATGCATTTTTCCAGTAAACAATTGAAATTATCGCAAAAAACGTACTTTTATGATCGACATATCCTCAAAAATAGTAAATTTCTATTTCTTTAACACACGTAGAGTTATCAATTTAAAACTATAAAATACGTTATGATAATTATAACACGTTTTAGAGGTCGTTACCATTTGTGATGCACTTGTTGCTGCGATCGAGAGATTTTCCAACTTCAAGCGCGCATATTACTAATATCCGAGCGGCAATTTAACGAGTTAAGGCGTATTTTTATAGCCGTTTACAAATTAAAAAGAAATAAAATAACTAGGAATAATTCTAAGGAAATTTATTATTAAAGATATGCAATTGTGCGATTGATTTATTCATTTGAACGTTTAATTTATCGTTTTTGCGAAGAGCATTATTTTACGTTAACGATCGCTTATAAAATTAAAGCCTTTTAATTAAATAAAAATAGATTATTTGTTTAAGTTAAAGATAATTAAAATACGTTGTATATTTAAAAGACGAAATTATCAATTGAAATATTTTTCTTTTCACGTTAGATAATTTGATTAAAAGCTTTTGAAAAAAGAAAGCAGAGTAAAGAGAAATTTTTTTTCTCACCCGATGACATTTTTTACCGAATGAAATTAACTTATTTATTTAGATAATACAATGGACGGCGTTAAAAAGGCAAAGATTGTTTAAATTGCTATGTGCACACTGCGCTTATTTAATGAGAAGGTGAATTTTTGCATACTAACATAGTATTACACAGACGATTATTACAGTTCGAAAAAGTTAGTTTCAAAGTTAGCGTGAACAAAATAAACGTCGAATAAATAATTGTTTCAATATTTTTATCATTTTTAAATGCAGACAATAATTTTAACAAAATATTAAAATCTAATAATCGAAAATTATCTGTAATTTTATACAATAGAATAAACTTCAATATTTATAAAATTAAAAATACACGTACGCGCGTGGAAAAATCAGCGCTGCGATATAAAACTTGTGTAGATAAAAAAGAAAAAGAAAAAGAAAGATAACGAAGAAGAATATGAATAGAGAATAGAATGAGTAATAAATAAGTAATAATTAAAAAATGTCTCTCACATTTTCGAAAGTGAGGACCACCTCGAGAAATGAAAAGACACTGTAGCCCAACGAATGGTACATGCTGCTGTTTGCCCATGGCTCCAGTATTTTTTTCGCTCCGTCAAAGTCATTGTTGAAAAAGCGATTTATTGCCTGCTTTGATTCTAATATCGCCGTCTCTAAATCCATCGTCGATGGTCTGGAAAGCGAATATTTTTGTATCGATAAAATAAAAACATACGTAAAAGAAAAAAAAAAAAAAAATAAATAAATAAATAAATTTATAGGACAAAACACGAAACGAGATTATCGGGAAATTACATGATAGTGAAATTTTCGTTTTTTTAATTAGATTAAGCTGGGCGAAACATGTTGCGAAACTTGGTAATAATAGAACCACCCTTGGAAATATATTTAGAAAAGCAAACCAAATAAAAAAAAAAATAAAAAAAAAAAAAACTAATGTGTTTCGAAGAAGATGGAAAAATAATATCGAAATAAATTTAAGATCAAAATATGTCATGAATATTTTTAAGTTCACAAAATACCGTGAAAATAATGAGCGTAGAATGAGAAAGAATGACGTATTTGTATCAACACGGCCATAAACTTTTCAAGTATAATAACATATTTGTAAAGAATTAAAAATTTTATTGTCAAAATTTTAGAATTTGATAATTTTTAATATATAGATCGCTTATTTTACTGAAGAATTGTAAGATCTGACATTTATTTTTTTATAATAAAAAATAGTATTTTATTTATTTTAATACTTTTTAAACAGCTTTACTACCCAGCGATTTTTAAGATAAAAATATTCTCGTCTTTTTTTTTTTTTTTGTTAAATTTTTGATAAATAAAATGTATATAATTAAGATTAACGTTTTCTAATGTGCTCAATTTATTATTGAAAGCTTGAAGAAAAATGTTTGATATAAAACAAACGCCATTAATTATAAGCAATTGCACAGAAATATTTTTAACATAGATGATTACAGTAAGTAAATTAAACATTACGATTTCGTATTTACATAATAATTAAAATATTTCGTTTTCGTTTCAAAGTATAAATAGAATTTATAAAAAAAAAAAAAAAAAAAAAAAAAAAAATTGTGTTCGCTAAGCGTCCAAACACGAAACAACACACATTTATCGTAAATAATCATACAATTATGTTTTTATAGATAATCAGAATCATACTGCATTTAATGCGCAGTTAATGAACAAAGTGTAAATTAAAATAGTACGACGTGTAACAAGAATATTATAATATTACAACAAAATTTTAAATTAAATGAGTTATGAAAATAATTCGTTTATAAATTGATTGAAAAATTTTTGATATTACTATTAAGTTTTAATTAAAATAATTTAGTTTTATTGAAAAAAGGTTTAAATCTATTTTAAAAAAGTATATTATTTTTTAATTGACCACCCCGTGATTGGTCAATTAACATTAGTTTTTTATTTTGATTGGCCAATCAAATTAAAAAATCGGTAGGATGGATCGAAAAATCGAGTCAGTGTTGTAGCCGTTGTCTCTGTTGAGGTTGTTAGTGTCTTTATGGATTTCTAATGCTTCGCGGTGTTTTCTGGGAAAATATTAAAATGTTCAAGGCGATTATTTGTGTTTTTTTTTAAAATCTATTTTGTGGCGTATTTCGATGTGGTGTTCTGCTAGAGTTGATAAGGTAGTGTTTTTTAGTCTGACGTTACTTTGATGTTCTTTTATTCTTTGAAATGATTTTATTTGTTAAATTTAAATAACAAATCAACTTACTGTGGCAGTTCCTCCTGTGCGTCTTGGAACTGGAATTAAGAAAAAAAAAAAAAAAAAAAAAACAATAAAGAGGCAAAATTATTATTAATGTAAATAATAATTTATGTGACAAACACGTACGTCATCTTCTCCTTCGATGTCCGACATGTTGAATATAACTAGGTCGACGGTTCCTGAAACAAATAAAAGAAAATCTTTAATCAATCATCTTTGTTTAAAAACGGAATTTGAAATTTTTTAACTTTTCTCTAAGAATATTTTTTAAAAATTTAATTTTTTAGTTTTAACTTTTGATCGAAATTTTTATTGATACATAGGTAAATAAAGATAATAAAATATATTTTTAATACGATATGTTTTTATTTTTATTATAAAATATCTTTTATTATAACAAGTATATATTTTAAATTTTATTTGAAATCAAATTTCTTCCTTTAAAAATACGTTGTACATTACACAACTAGAGACGAAAGTCTAACTTTCCTCCCTGTGTGTTATGGCCCCGAGGCGAAGTCGAGAGGATTTAATGCAATAGAATTAGCAGCTTTATGCACATTTTTCTAATCAAATTGAGCTCACGCTGATCGGAAATGACCGTTGACGGGTGCCGAATTTCCCTGCCAAATATCTTGTTTTTCTTTTCGATTAATTACATTGTTAAACTATATAAATTTTATTATAGAAAAATGAAATTTTATGTTTTTTTTTTTTTTTTAGTAGTTTTTGTTCTCTCATTTTATCTATTTTTTTTCAAGAACTTTAGAAATGTGAATTTAATCATCTACTTTTAAATGTACGCAATTTCTTTTTACTTGAGGGTATTTATTATTTAAAAACATACTTGGTTATATTTTAAAAAAAACATGAAATTTTTCATTTATTGCCATTGAATTATCGATAGTAACAATGAATATGAGAAAATACGCGCCGATTTACTTTTGGCTTTTTGAAATAAACATTTAATAAAAACTTCAAATAGTTTAATATAATCCATTCGCGTTAAGATAAAGAATGTAGACGATAACAGTTATTTGAAAACCAATCGCCCTTTTATTAAACCTTCTTCATCATTAAAACTGTTTAACTATCTTAGCTCCTATTGTTATCTATATTAATTGCGCTTAATTTTTATTTACCAATCGAGATAAATCTCAATAGTTTCAATTGCTGCGCAACAAAAATAACAGCGAACGTTAGATTATATAGAAGGAAATAAATATAATAAAAGGAAAAAAATAGAAGAGCGTGAAAATATGAGAAATAAATGAGTAAAAAGCCGTGTTTCATAGAGCGAAGCGAAAATTATATATGTCTTCGCACGCGCGCGTGATTTTTGTGCGAGTCGAGATATAGATAAAAAATGGAGAGGGGAGAGAGAGAGAGAGAGAGAGAGAGAGAGAGAGAGAGAGAGAGAGGGAAATGAAGTGAGCGAGAGAGGTGAAGAAAGGAAAAGAGTAAGAGATGGAGACAAAAGTCGAAGGTAGCGGGGAACGGTGAAAAGGAGAAAGGCTTTCTTTTCTCTCTCTCTCTTTTTCTCTCTTCGGATGGATTTCTAAACTGCGTTCTCTCCTTCAATTTCAGGTCATTATTCCGCGCCATCTCCTCCGCATTTTACTTTCCGCTCGCGCTTTTTAACTCGCTAAAATTCGTTACTATTTTAACGAGTGAGCGCGCAACGCTAGATCAACGCGCACATGTCGTGTTCTCTATCTCTCCGCGTATGTAAAAATTATTAACGTTTCGATCTTAAAAAAAAAAAAAAAAAAAAAAGAGAGAGAGAGAGAGAGAAAGGCGGAAATAATGGAAAGAAAATTTGTAGAGGAAGTAACTCGATTGATTTGCTGCTCGTGGAAGGCGGTGATAAAGTAAACCGATGTACAGACTCCGAGAGAAAGAAACGTCAAACTTAATTATATACAAAACTTCCGCTGAAATTTTTCCATTCAAAGATGCTCGATCATTATTATGCAAACATTCGCTAACTAATCGTGTTAATGAAATTTACGCACTAAAAGAAAAAAAAAAAAAAAAAAAAGCAACTCTATTTTATCTGGAAAAAAAAAAAAAAAAAAATTATTTTTTATTCTACATCAAATACACGATATAAAAAACCAATATAAAAATACTTCTGTCTGTATGCACAGTATAACGGTTATTTTTAAAGCGGAAAATAATTGGTTTTATTTACGGTAAAGCGAAATTTTAAATGAAAAATTTTTTGAAATGAAATTTTTTAAAAAAAGTTTTTGCTTTATAATGAATATATTTTAATGTTAATTTTAGGCGAGCACATTAATTTATAAATTTGAAAAAGTGTCTAAATATAATATTTTTTATCAACCCTTAGAGAGTCGGGATTTTAGAAATTTTCAAAATTCATTATTTGTATGAAAAAAAAAAAAGTGATTAAAGGTCCCCAACTTAGACTTGACAAGACTCAAGGGACTGTAATGTTTTGTGTTAAATTTTTTATAATTGAAAAAAATATTGTATACGTATGGAAAAGTTATACGTAGAGCTTTTTGTATCATTATTCTGTAATTTATTATTTTAATCATTATGATAATTATGTTTATTGTTATAAATTGTAATGTTCAATTGTTTTATCAGACATGGTATAATCGTATATAATCGCTCGAGATACAAATCGATAAGCCGATTAACATCATCCAAGATAATTTTTATACATCTGATAGTGATTCTCATTGTCACGTTTTTTAATAGTCAAACGCTAATAAGCAAAAGAGACAATTTAAAGCAATCTTCTCACAATGTAGGAAAGCCAACGTATAATAACCTTGAATTTATATACATTTATAGTGTTTTGGAAAATTGTCGCTCTAATTTTTACTATAAATTTTATAAACTAAAAATTATTATTATTATTATTATTATAATGATAACAGTATAGATTTTACTAAATTAGTAAAAATCGATAATTTTTTCTTTTCAATCATAGTCTAATAAATAATATAAAACTAAGTTTCTGTTAATCATAAGATTATATTTCAAAAATTAAAAGATTCAGATTATATTATCATTAAAATGCATTGTCATAAAATAATAATCATTTGCTAATGTAGATAACGCGTTCTATGTTATACTCAAATATTTCCAAATGAATTTATCGTAGGAATTGAATTATAATCATTTACGTACAATTGCCTATATTTTTATAATTGTAATTTACACGTCATTGTCATCATAAGCAGAATAATAAGAATGAAAACGAAAGTTCACACTTTGCTTTATTGCATAAGATTTAAGAACAATTTGATTATTAAAAATTATTTTTTAAATATATAAATTAATTAAAAGAGAAAATATCCAAAAAATAAAATAATAAAAAATGTTTTAAATCGACAAAAAAAAAAAAAAAAAAAACGCATTTGATATTCCTCAAAAAAAAATGTAAGTACTCACTCACTCGATCATAAAGATTCACAACAACGGTAAAGTATCAAGTTTAAAAAAGAAAAAAATAAAATCTAAAATCTAAGAAAGATGAGTAATCGTTAGCTAAAGAAAAAAAAAAAATAAATAAATAAAAAAGAAACTACACGGAAACTATATACACCGCCGCGACGTATCGTCGAACGTCTCGTCTCACCGGGACGTTATCTACTGCTCGTCGTACGCGCTTGGTGGGTACTTTGTCACCGCGAGCGAACATTGATGTCGCGTACTTACGCGCATTCTCTCGCGTGCATTCGCTTGCCGGAGCTATTTGCGAAAGATAAAAAGGTTCGGCAAGATTAGACGCTTCTGTAAGGCGCAAATTCTAACTAATACACGGAATTAGACAGGTATAAGGATACACAGAGTTTATATTATATTTACTTTACCTTTTTATATAGTTAGGTATTTTATTTGCATATCGTATGCGAATTTTTGCTTTTGACGATTGGCTTTTTTTATTCAAAGTGTTTCGCGTTGGATTGTGAAGAGAGGAAATAATTTCAATGAAAACGCTCGTTGAGACTTGACTTTCTTAAAGGTTTATAAAACAACGATCACGAGGTGGAAAATATATAAACAGCACTCGAACGCGTCGATACCTTTTTTCATTTTTTTTTTTTTTTTTTTTCTTCTTTATCACTTTCTTTTTTCATGTTTTTTAATTAATCGATAAATTTTTTGTTTTTTTTTTTTTGTTTTTTTTTTTTTATCGCACAATCGTCTATTGTTTATGATATTTTATTATTTATCCGCACGTTGATTTATCATTATTTTTTCTAAATTATTATTATCGGATAATTTTTCATTTGAAAATGAATATTTTTACAGCTTGTAACTGAATAAGTGAAAAATTCATATGAGATTAAATATTAACGATAACAAAGTTACATTTTTGCGATGAAAAGAAAATTTAATTATAAGAGAACTAAGAAAATTAACATTATAACCTTCGACTGTTTGTAGCAAAAATTAATATAACGAATTACTAGATAATTAAATAAACATATGGTATATTTTATAAATAACGTAAAATATAATTCGTTATCAAATATAAAAAATATTCCTACCATACAATGTATAGTTTGATAAACATCAACGATTAATAAAGTATAACGATAATGAACAATTAAATCAAAATATATACATTTAAGAATAAACTAGTCTCTTGATAAGTTAATATACACGATTCAAATACCTTTTGGAAAAGAGAGATAACTAAACTAAAGAGATAAATAAAACTTGAACGGATTTAAAAAAAAAAAAAAAAATCCGATTCTTTCATTCATTTAAAAACCAGTTTTGGATATATCAAAACAATCAAATTAAAAAACAAGTCTTGTCTTCAATGCCCGTCATGTAGTGACCTTGCAAAGAAGATATTAGATTATTATCCTTTGAATGAACTAGTTTCAAGAATCCTTGAAATATATGCCTGTAACGAAATTAAAATTTCTTTTAATCGTTTCTCGTTGTTTTTTTCGTACGCAGGAAAAGTGATTAGCTTTTTTTACGGTTATGATCATTAATAATTATTATGCACATGATTTTTAGGTCATTATAGAAGCTTTGTTTTTTTTTTTTTTTTTTTAAACAGTAACAATGTTTCTAAATAATTTGCATATTATATTATTTTAAAATCGTCAAAGGGCACATATATATATATATATATTTTTTTTTCACAGGGCACAACTATATTACTATCAACTATATCATTTACTTTTGATTAATTAAATCATTTAATAGGATAAAAATAAAAATTAAATACAGATACACGTAGGTAGACAGTTGTAAAAAATAAGACAATATAATAATATAATTTAATTATTTTCTATTTTTTACTTTAAATAATAAACAGATGCTCACGATAATGCTTTAACTTCCAATCACACATTATTTAGAAGACATTGATGAATATTATATTCTCAATAATCATTGCTATAAATTTTTTTTTCTTTTCAATTTTATTAAAATGTAGATTTTTAAAAATGATATTTTATCAGAATTCATGAGAACTTTAAAGATATTATTAATCACAGTTTTTTGTTTTGCGAATCAATGACCGTTAAATAAGAATAAAGAATAAAAAAAAAAAAAAAAGAAAAAAAAAAAAAGACGAAAAAAAAATGAATTTAATGAGTTGTAGGAAAATATTAAATATTTTTTCATAGAAAAGAGATTTATTTCAATATAAAGTAAGAACGTTTGCAATAGAATGGATAGCATATGCTAAAAATTGCATTATTTGATCGAAATAACGTTCTCTTAACAATAAAAATTCTTTCACGTTGTAATTGCAGTCTATATTATTTCCTAACTCTCGGTCAACGGCACGTGAATACGTAATTATAAATCTTGACTCAATACTTGAAAGATAATGTTATCTAGTTATAGAAAACTAATATACAATGTAAAAAAATTTATAATATATTAAAATTTGTCTTAATATATATATATATATATATATATATATATATACTTTCTTTTAATCATTATACTTTGTATATACACATTGAGAAAATGAATATAATCTACGATATTATACTTTTTATAATCTACGAGAGACTATAAAAAGTAAATAATAAATTTTTTGCAATAATTTACTGGCTCATTGCTGATACTAATTATGCCGATTTACTGCTTACAATCAATATCAATTATTGTTGAATGACTTTATTTTAATGATCTTTGCAATTTAAATATTTCACATTAGTTAATCTGATGTAGTTAAAATAATTTGAAATGTTAATTGAAACCAGTTTTTTTTTTTTTTTTTTTTTTTTTTTTTAGAGTAAAAAAAAAAGCAATGCTAAATGTTAAAAAAATGTTTCTAAAAACTTGATAAATCTTTAATAATGTTAATTCATTTATTATTGCAAACACTGTAGAGTATAATAAAATTTATTCGAGTTATCTCAAAGATGAACAAATCTTTACTAATTTCAATTGTTACAGTTCGCAAAAAATCGATCTTGAAATTCTCGTTATTTCACGCGGATGATGAAAAAAAAAAAAATAAATAAATAAATAAATAAAAAAATTCTACTATTTACAGTAGAGATGCGCGCGCGTCGAAACAACGCAGAGATAATTCACCGGGCGGTGGCTCCCTCGAATCTTGTGATCAACGACGAAATCACCCTGTAAGATAAACCTCGAGTGCACCGATCACTAACAAAATATTCAACGACTCCATCGGTTTGCCTGCGTTTGTGTTTATACGTTGTGCGAGTCAATTTTTTAAATTTTATAAAGAAACGAATATTATTGTCAATATATCTCTTTTTTTTTCATCTTTTTAATTCATCGATTAACAAATGAAAAATGTCAATAATTTAATATAATGCGATTGTTCTTTTTATTTTTCGATAGAGAAATATAGGAAGTAAAGAATGCTCGCTCGACCTTTAATATAAGGACTGTAAGGACTCGTGCTAATCGCATTAAAGTCGGTAATAAATAATTACTCCGAAGCCTTAATTTATGTATTAATAACGATAGATTAATTTTATGTTTAATCTCACATACTATGCATTTACCATATCATTATAGTAACATCATTGTGTATAATGTTATAATTTAAACGATTACTTGATTAAATTGAATAATTGTTATAGAGAAGGAAATTTAGTAAATATATGTAATTTTTATATTCCTATACATCTCGCTTACCAGTGGAGGTTTTGTTTTAAACTTGCTACACGAAAAAAGCCCAGTATACATCCACTAGACAAAAGACTGGATGAATGAATCCTTAAATGGCTTGAAAATGTTGATTCTTTAATCTCGAATTGTAGTATTAGTGTACACGCTCATACGTATATACGTAAGTGGGAATAGTTGGGCGGGCGCGCACACGTAAGCATATACACGTAAGCGTATACGTAATAGCAACGGTAAAAATGTGCGCGACGATCTTCGACCTTAGTTTTATCCATTTATTGGCTAATTGACTTAGCCTATGCGCGCAATATGCCATTTATTATCGATGGTTATAATTTTCTCTCCGCGTTAAAAAAATTATTTGATTTAAACAATTGACGTTTTAATCTTACTTCTTTGCATACGTATACTTTTTCGATTTTACGTAAATTTATTTAAAATTAACAATTATAGTTATTGGCATACCAGCAAACTTTTCATAAAATAAATTATTGGAGTAATTTCCATAAATTAGCAAAGAAGGATTCATATAAATTAAAATAAATAAAATAAAGGATTATTTAAAATAATTCTAAAAATATTAAATTTATTTATTCAATTAGTTGATTGTTTTACGTAGAAATTAAATTTATTTAATAATGAAATTTTAGTTTGCTTTCAAAGTAAATAATTGAATGATACTTTACATAAAATCCTAAATCGAACATTAAAAAAAAAAAATTATACGCATCGATTGCAACAATAATACCTATTCAAGCAGTATGTTGTTGCAATAAAATCATTTAAAAGGATGGTAAGTGAATGCTGAGGTGGATGCATTAGGTCAAGACTTTTCCAAGTCATGGGCGCATGTATTTTCGGATTAAGCAACATAATTTAACGAATGCGAATGGTGCAAGTTTGAAGGTAATCGAGTTAGCGGTGAATAAATCGGCGACACTCGTCGCTCGACTATATGGCAGATAAATACACTCGACGCAGCAGCGAGATTTTTTCAAATATATATATATATTTTCAGCCTACTAACCCGTACGGCGACTCTTACCTACGGAGCATCGTCAGCGTGTAAATGGTTTCCATACGCGCAAGCGCCTTCTCGATCGTATTAACATTTTTCTATACGTCCTCCTAGGCTGTATAGACATTCTATACGTCCTTTTAGGCTGTATACGTGCCAGGAGAAAAAAAAGTTAACAGCGCCACTGCTATGTATTTGTCGCTTCATATAGCCTAGCATGTGAGTCTTCATCGAAACTTATATTTTCGAAACGCGTAATAAGACTTATGTATGTTGAGCGAAGGAGAGAGAACGAGATAGCGATAAGAGCGCGCGCACCATTGCTCCCACGTGACCACCCTATCTCTGTCTCGCTCTCTCCTTCGCTCAGTATGTACATTCAAGCGACCACGGGGCTCTGCTTTTCTTTTGTTTTCTTTCAGTATAGTGTATCGTTGGTCGGTAATATTCGTTCTTAATATGTGAGAAGAAGAATAAAAATGGACAATTTATTAAATAATAAAAAAAAAAAACGAGTGATAGTGACAGTGATGAAGAATGCAAACGTGAATTAAATAAACTAATAGAAAAAGCAAAGTCTAATATAATCCCGCAAAATTAAAAAATTTAATAATAAGTGATTTTAAAGTGATAATTTTTTAGTTTATAATTTTGTTTGTGATTTAGATAAATGATTTAAAAGTTTTTTGTGAAAAGAAATTAAATTTAAAATATTTAAAAAAGTTACTGTTTTTTCATGTTAAATAAGAGACTAAAATTCATTGATTATACAAAAAATGTGTTAAACAAATATAGTATTGTTATGATAAAAATAACATAAGAAAGTATTTATATTAATTATAATAGTATTAATATTATTAATAAGCCTTCAAATCTTATAAAAAAAACTTTTGTTAAAAATATTATTCTGTATAAATATTTAATAAATATACTCAAGAAATTTATATTTTTTAATAAATAATAATTGTTCAAGAATTAATTTTATTTTTAAATATTAATCCATTTACTATTTTTTTTAATTTCATAATTTATATTTATATTTACATTATGTTGTCTGTCACTTTTTGACACACATGTACATGTACGCGTGTGTGTACAAAATGCGCATGCGTTAGCAGACGATATCTGTAGTTTACGAACTGTCAGTACGGGTTCGAAATTGCATTTAATTGATATGCAACAAAATAAAATTAATTATTCTGTTAACTAAGTAAGAGTCTTCGTACGGGTTACAAGGCTGAAAAATTTTTTAAGCACCATGAGTGAACCTCGCGTCATTAAAGCTTTCGGCTCATATTTTGTGGATGGATAGAGGCGCCTTAGTCGCTCGCTGCGCTCGCGACTGCGGCCCTACTATCCATCCACAACATATTTTGCCTCAAGCTGTAATGACGCGAGGCTCGCACAAGGTACATAAATAACTAATACGTCTTAATATTTGCAACTCGCTAATCGACGACTGCACAAGGGATAATTTTAAAAGCAATTAAATTCGAGTGGCTTATTTATTTGAGTAATCAAATTGATAGTAAGAAATAGTTAAAAAATTTAGTTATATTTAATATATATATACATATTCAGAAGTTCTAGCGGATGAAAAAGTATTCTATTCCAATATTCTTGCGCCAATAGCGATCATACCGTATACATTGTACGGTGTCGTTCTGGTGCGGAAGAAATCAAAAGGAGAAAGAGGAAGAGATAGAGAGAGAGAGAGAGAGAGTCGAAAGAGAGATAGGCGCATGAGAATTTAGGTCGCCGGCATCAGTAGTCGGGTCTTTGAATATTCTCTTGCTATACGGAAAAGCCCTCGGCATGCATATATATATATATATATGACGCTTTTTCTCTCTGTCTCTCTCTCTCTCTCTCCCTCTTTCTTTCTCTTTCTCTCACTCTCTATATACTGTTATCGACCTTCGCAACTCGCGCAGCTTGTTGTGTGTGCCATAATGACGCGGCGCGTGTGCCTTCTTTGCGAAAAAGTTCACGCGCATACTACACGCATTCGTAATTACGTTTATTGCGCTTTTTTTTTTTTTCACTAGACGGCTTTTCTTTTCGACTTTCGTCGGTAAAAATTAACATTATTTACATATACGGATAATTAATCATCGAATTTAATAACGGTTGCCCCAGAAGTTGGAGAAAGCTACGCTGTCGTTCAAATAGCGAAAATGGCAATCTTCTTTTTTTACATTCTAACACAAAATTTACCGCTTTTTAGTTTATCTCAAACATAAATCAAAACATATTTATGCCTGTACTTCTTCGAAAAACAATTTTTAATGCAAATAATTTAAGATTTGCATAAACTCGTTTATCTGAGCGTACGAGAAAAAAAAAGTATTAAATGAGTCACGATTAACGAGAAGGCGATCGATAATTTCATTCAATTAATCTATACCTGAACTAGCGTTATTTTATCTTACGAACGTTTGCGTTGTATGTTTTTAAATATTTTAACGTAGTATCGTATCTAATCCATACGTTTTCGAGCGTTGTAAATAGTACCATGAGTACTAAAATAAATTCTGTTCGAATTGAAAGAAAAAGCACGTAGGTAGATGACAATTATTCATTGATTTAATGACGATAACGTATACGCCACTGATAAAAATACACGCAAAAACATTGAAAGAAAACACGCTCGGAGATTTTTTCCCATATCAACACGTCACGCAATTTCACTAATACATATACACATACGTGTAAAAATTGGAAGCTTTACGCTACGCAAAAGTACACAACATGAAAAACCGCAGGAAAACATGCACGGGGATTTAAAAATTTTAAAATAAAAATAAAATATGAAGCTGAAACTCACAAGATTCAGATTTATCGTGATGGTCAACACGTCGCTGATTTATGTTCTGGACGCTGGAAATTCCTGGTTGTGTTTAAACGGGCTGTCGTCTCCTGCTACTTTTTACTTGCAGACAAAACGAGAGAAAGTCGCGGGCGACGATGTTGCAGTCGAGGACAATTTGCCGCATGCCTCGCGCGACTCGATGGGCAGAGAGAAAAACACAGGACGCGCGCGAAGGAAAAGCTCGCTGTAGCTCACTTCCGCGAAATGAGAGAGAGGGAGAGAGAAAAGGAGAGCGACAGCTAAGTCTAACCTCAAAGAAGCGAACAACGGCAACGACTCGCTCCGAGGAAGGGTTTGAACTCGACTGGCTAGCAGAAAGCTCGCGGACGCACACGCGCATAGCGACGTCGCGTCATCGTCGATCGCGCCTCTCGTGTTCCTCCTTCCACCGTGAGTCCGTGGCTCTTATCCCTCTCTCGTTCTGGCTCTAGACGACAACTCCCCTTTGGTGCGAAACACGCGCGCGCGCGCGCGCGCCTAGCATATATACACTGCACTATTCCCAGTTCACTGTTATAACCATAATACCGTGCATAGAAGGTATACAGCATATTCTTTGTGCGGTCTGACCGTTTCTACCTACGTATATCTTCTCTCCTCGACGTTTACTCTCTGAAAGTAGTCTGCACGCTCTCTTGTTGAAAAGAGAATATATACATGCATTCGTTCTCTATGCACTACTTATATATGTACGTATATATATTAGTTATTTATGTACCTTGTGCGAGCCTCGCGTCATTACAGCTTGAGGCAAAATATGTTGTGGATGGATAGTAGGGCCGCAGTCGCGAGCGCAGCGAGCGACTAAGGCGCCTCTATCCATCCACAAAATATGAGCCGAAAGCTTTAATGACGCGAGGTTCACTCATGGTGCTTAAAAAATTTTTCAGCCTTGTAACCCGTACGAAGACTCTTACTTAGTTAACAGAATAATTAATTTTATTTTGTTGCATATCAATAAAATGCAATTTCGAACCCATACTGACAGTTCGTAAACTACAGATATCGTCTGCTAACGCATGCGCATTTTGTACACACACGCGTACATGCACATGTGTGTCAAAAAGTGACAGACAACATAATGTAAATATAAATATAAATTATGAAATTAAAAAAAATAGTAAATGGATTAATATTTAAAAATAAAATTAATTCTTGAACAATTATTATTTATTAAAAAATATAAATTTCTTGAGTATATTTATTAAATATTTATACAGAATAATATTTTTAACAAAAGTTTTTTTTATAAGATTTGAAGGCTTATTAATAATATTAATACTATTATAATTAATATAAATACTTTCTTATGTTATTTTTATTATAACAATACTATATTTGTTTAACACATTTTTTGTATAATCAATGAATTTTAGTCTCTTATTTAACATGAAAAAACAGTAACTTTTTTAAATATTTTAAATTTAATTTCTTCACACAAAAAACTTTTAAATCATTTATCTAAATCACAAACAAAATTATAAACTAAAAAATTATCACTTTAAAATCACTTATTATTAAATTTTTTAATTTTGCGAGATTATATTAGATTTTGCTTTTTCTATTAGTTTATTTAATTCACGTTTGCATTCTTCATCACTGTCACTATCACTCGTTTTTTTTTTTTATTATTTAATAAATTGTCCATTTTTATTCTTCTTCTCACATATTAAGAACGAATATTACCGACACACGATACACTATACTGAAAGAAAACCAAAGAAAAGCAGAGCCCCGTGGTCGCTTGAATGTACATACTGAGCGAAGGAGAGAGCGAGACAGAGATAGGGTGGTCACGTGGGAGCAATGGTGCGCGCGCTCTTATCGCTATCTCGTTCTCTCTCCTTCGCTCAACATACATAAGTCTTATTACGCGTTTCGAAAATATAAGTTTCGATGAAGACTCACATGCTAGGCTATATGAAGCGACAAATACATAGCAGTGGCGCTGTTAACTTTTTTTTCTCCTGGCACGTATACAGCCTAGATGGACGTATAGAATGACATACAGCCTAGGAGGACGTATAGAAAAATGTTAATACGATCGAGAAGGCGCTTGCGCGTATGGAAACCATTTACACGCTGACGATGCTCCGTAGGTAAGAGTCGCCGTACGGGTTAGTAGGCTGAAAATATATATATATATATATATATATATATATATATATATATATGTGTGTGTGTGTGTAAAGCGAAAACATAAAACGCGTTTCGTTTTCTTTTCTTCTATCCTCTCCCTCGTGACGTACTTTTTTAACGCTCCACAATTTATTTTAATAAACCGCTATGTTTAAACCTACAATTATTTCATTATTTTCTTCAATAATATGTTTATTAAATTTCCTGAAATAAAACTTTCTCATATTGATAAAGGTAACGTGCAACTTTTGCGATTTATAAAATTTTTAAACGAAATTGGAAAATTGGAATTAACGGAGATGAAATTGTAACATTAATAAAAAATTAAGAATGATAAATTACAAATTCATTTCTGAAATTTTTTTATAACTGTTAATGAAATGCTTTTTATTTTTACTTTCTCAAAGAGAAAGTTGCGAATCTATAACTTTTTTGTTGTTCGTTTATGAGAAAACCTATTTATTTTTTATTATCAGAGGTCTAAATATCTTCTACGAAATATATCAATATTGAAAATTTATAAATTTTCGAAAACTATTAATGAATTCCACGTACTTTAGATACCTCTATAACATATTTTGTTCTTTTAATTTTAATCGTTTTATTACGTATTAGCCTATATATACAAACACATTTTATTAATAAAAATATCTTTTAATATCAAAGGTATAAAATACATATCGCGCTGAATTGAATGTAATAATAATCTCAAAGAAATTAATTTATCTCTATATGCTTTATATTGTTAAAAATCTTAGTCAAAAATTTTTCGAACTTCATTTTTAATAATACACAATATAATTTATTTAAAAAAAGGTAGCAAAATATTTTTTCAACCAAGTATATTAAAAAAAAAAAAAAAAAAAATGATGTGAATAGTAATTGGTGAACTCAAAAGAGGGCCATGAAATCCAATTCTGGCCTTAACCTTCACCCTGATTTTCATCTTCATGGTTATTTGAATGTCAAGATTTAAACGTGCAACCATATCATGGATTAAAATAACCTCTGCAAGTTATTTAAAAGTTAAATTACTTATCAGTATCTGTAAGGTATATTGTTGCTTGCGCTTCCTCTCTGTGACCTCGATTTCTGAGAGTTTGAAATATATTGTTCAGATGATAACATACATCAGGGGTCATTTGGGATTAAAAACTATTCCCATCAGTTTCTGCGTTCAGTCATCAATGCAATAAAACGATATCCAAGTCAAAATTCCCATTTATATATTCCGATATTTTTTAGTATTTAAGAATCGCTATTTTAATAAGTTAACTACAATTGATTTTTTATCGTTTCCACTTTAATATTAATATTTAAATTAATAAAGATGCTTTTTATCCATTTGAAAAAATAATATGTAATTTTTAATAGTTATTAGTATTAAATAATTACGCAGATTTTTAGAAACGCATGTTTATGCACGATGGATTGAAATTTCCCATTTCAAAGCTTTCATGCGATAAAAGAAAAGAATTTCGTTTTGTAGGAATATTTTTTATCCTTTTTCGTTAAATTATAATTGCTAAATTTTATGTAGATTGAAAAAAAAAAATTGTTATCTAAATAATAATAATAATTTTATTGGAAAGAAAAGTAAAAAATATCGGTACCTAATATTTAAAAAATAATTGTATTTGCTTCCCCATCGTTTACAGAGCCCAAATTTTAGCATAATCTATATACAAAGACGATTTTTCATCTTCCCATGTTTCACTCCAATTTTTTATTGAGTTGTAAAAATGATACAGCCCCTAAAATTAGTAAACGATCGTTGACATCATTTTTAATATTTAATTAACAATTCAATGATAGTTTCTTATAATAAAAAAAAAAAAAAAAAAAAAAAATAATAAATCGACAATACCTTTGCATCAACGTTACGCCAAGGTTTGCTACTACCGTGATTTATAGCATAATCTGGAAATTCGTTATATCCTCCAGCGGCGAGACCAATTGTCAAATAGAACTATAAATCAATAAGGATTTTATTATATAAAAATATTCATTTTATAAGCCATACATATATCTACATTACATGCACTTGTACGTGTAAACATACCGGTATATTTGTCGGTAACTTCGATTCCTTTTCGTAATAATTTTGCCCATCGACTTTTAAAACTATTCTACTCGGGGACCAAATCAATTCGTAGACGTGAAAATCTTCCGACCACATTTTATTATTAAATTTCATGGTTCTTTCTTGGCTGAGACGATTTTCCGGCGCCAGCTCATTATTGCCAATTACACCACCCCATAGCGCATGTCCGCTTATATCTTTACCGCTAATTAATCTAAGCTCAGTGTTACCAACCGCCGATGCAATTCGTATTTGATCCGTTGTGAACGAGACTCCGTTTGCGTTTTTCACCGATTCCAGTACTAAAACTGTGAAAATAAAACGTTTGTATAAAATAGAGTTTGAGTTAATTGAAGATAAATAAAATTTGAAAAAATCTTATGATTACGTGGATAAATCCAGTCGCCAGTTGGAAATTTAGCTTTTATTTCCACGCGGCCGTATTCAAAATTTAGATATTTTTGGGTATTTATTTGACCCGAAGTGATGGGAGGTAAGATGTTTGATCCATAAGCTCTTCGACGACATTCACCCGAGTTTAAGTTTCCGGTGCAGCTGTAATTATATCGTTTTGATATTCATCTACTTTTTTTTTTATTATTAAAATAAATTAAATAACTTTTATTGTTTAATATATACTTTTCTAACGATAACGTGCCTCTTCGTATGAATGCATCGTCATATTCTTCGGTAAGTAATTTAGGAGTGATTTTTAATCCATTTCCTAATTTAATATTTTTGTTGGAATCTCGGTAAACGACGAATTCATAATCCTTATAACAGTGCAAAAGTAATTTTAAGATTAAACATAAATTATAATATATGCCGTTTAGCACGTAGGATTGATTAACGATTAATATTCGTTCGATCTTAATACACATTGCTGAAAAATTTACTTACCGGCGCTCCCGAAAATTGTTCGACCACCGACCAACGTACATTTTTGAAATTCGAATTTTTAAAATCGTCCTCGAAAATGAGTTCCCCGGAACAAGGATGAGTGCTCGCGCCAGTTTGATCGTATAATTTTGTCGTGGAAAGTAAGCAGCTTTGATTGACGTCTTTGTGCGGATTGTCGTCGTCACCGGTATTTATTCGTTGCCCGTTATAGTCATAAAATTCTAAAATAAATAAATATCTTTGAAAAAAAAAAAAAACAAATCTTTTCTCGCCAAGTCCCGTGATTTTTATAAACATAAAAAAAATTATACCTTCAACCGTATACTCTTGATCGACCAAATTGTAACCAAGGCCATCGTACACAACGTGTATCCAATAATAAATGATATCGCCTTGCTTTAGTCTCGTAGTTTTGTCTTTGTAAGTCCAACGGCCATTTTTCGGACGAACGTAGTCCCTGGCTATAGCACCAGCTTCTAATCCGTCAAACTCTTCGTTAAATTTAACGTGAAACGCTACCAACGAGATACCATCTTCATCTGTGAAATTAATTAATTTTACAAATTAATAAATTAATTAATTCGATATATATGTTGTATATATATTATAGCGCGAAACTTACCTGGAATGGAAATACGAAGACCGGTTGGTTTAAGAGGCTCGACCAAAGCTGCCGGAGGCACATAACTAGCGTCCAAGGTATAAATTGATAAAAAAACGAGAAAAAGTATTCGGAGCATTTTGAGCGTGTTTTAAAAGCGTGAAGTGGAAACGGCAACCGGAGAAGAATCGCGCGACGCGACGAGTGGTGCAGGAGGAATGAAGTGATCTTGTGCAGCGTCTTTCGTTACTTCTTAGTTCACATGGGATGGCTTGCTCTTAGCGTGCGATTTTTCTTATCGATGATGAGCTTTGATCATAAAACCGGAGAGGGAGATAACCAGCGAGAAAACGGAATAACCTTGACCGCTCGCTTCGCGGTACATGTTCTTAGATAAATGATTGCAAAGATATTTACGCATTTTATTATTATATAATTTTTATAACTATTCACAATAAATGGTAAGTCACAAAGAAAGTGATTTAAATAATTGCGAGTTGATAGAATTTTTTTAAAATCATAAGATAAAATTAATGAAATTATATCAAATCAATTTTACGTTTGATAGTCTTACTTAAAAAAGATATGTGCGCATTTATAATCTTATGTATGCATTTAAGTCATTGTAATTATTAAAGATTAATAGCATCTTATAAAAATATTTTTGTTATATATTTTATAGATTATACACGATCAAACAATCTTAAATTTAGTTTCACATATGCATATTATTTTTTTTAAAACTTTTTCATATTCACATATGAATAATTTAAAATATTATTTCGTTAAAAAAAAAAATATATATATATATATATATATATATATAAAATACAAGTATGGTAAACAACGAATACTTACATTTATATTTTAATAAATTCTTTATTCGATTACATATATATATATATAAACGAGGAAAATATATTATGCAACATCTTAATGCGCACAAAGAATTCTATTTAAATACGCTATTTAAATATTTATATATTATATCCTTTATGTGCATTTATAATCGGTGTATTTTATAATTTTATGAGAATTGTTCGCTTCAATGAAATCCGTATAAATCTACGCGAAACGGAAAGTCAATAAAAGAACCATTATATTTTTGTACACACACATAAATATGATTAGATAGTATAATCAATGATTTTTATAATCCACTTATTTGAGAATTGAGCTTTTGTTACATTATATTTCTTATGCTGTTAAAATTAAACAATTATTTAACGTATAGTCAATTATAATTTTCAATTAATTCTTAATCCTATGGAGACTACTTTATTATTTTCGGAATCCGATGAATAAATAATTCTGAAACAAACGAAAATTTTCGTTTCATTCAAAATAATTTCTATCAATTGAGTAAATTTCATATTTAAACGTAATAAATAATACCTATCAAACCGTATGCTGTTGATCGACTAAATTGTAACCAAGGCCATTGTACACGACGTGTATCCAATAGTAAATGGTATCGCCTTTCCTTAGTCTCGTTGTTTTGTCTCGATAAGTCCAACGACCATTTTTCGGACGGATTATGTCTCTGGCTATAGAGCCAGCCTCTAATCCATCAAAATCTTCGTTGACTTTTACGTGAAAAGCCACCAGTGAGATTCCATCTTCATCTGAGGAATTTATTCAATTTTAAATAAATTGAAATTTATAAATAACTTTGTATATATTAATCGAAGGACTTGTAAATTTAATGGCCGCGTGAAAACAAATAAGCAATTTTTCATTAGTACGACATCCTTCCATGCTATATATTGCTTTTTGCTGTATCTCTTTCAAACGTTTTTCAATATTATTATCCCATCGCATCTTCCATTTAATTAGCAATATTTTTAATATTTTTTATTTAATAGCAAATTTTGATAAGGCTTGAAATTTAGAGTATTAAATTTAATATTTATTATTATTATTAAATTTAAACTCGAATAATTTCCATCGAAAGTACCAAAGTTACATCTGATCTTCATACTCTGTTAGACCGCGATTTTCGGAAAGCACGAATAAGGTAAAAAACGAAACCTCGAAACAGGACTCTTTGCCTCGTATACAGCTTCTCTCTATCCTTGACCTTTGTTATTTTAACGCTTTACGAATAAACGTGCGCAAATGTGCAGAAATTATCTTAACCTAATTATTTACATTAATTAATAATTTTTTAATATTTATTTATTGAATAATTTTATTTTTTTTTTTTTTTTTTTTTTTTTTTTTTTTAATTTTGAAATAAACGGCTTAATGGCGCTCTAAAATCTTTATCCTGTTTTTTTTGTCAAGGGGTTAGTACGCGCTTTTGTATAAAAAATACTCTTGTACCTAAATCCAATGAGTTTTCATTTTTATAATTTTCACGTTATATTTACTAATTATAAAAAATTTGATACTTACCCGGAATAGAAATACGAAGACCGGTGGGTTTTAGAGGCTCGACCAACGCTTCTTGTGGCACGTAGCGAGCATTCAGAGTATAGACCGATAAAAGAATGAAAAAAATTAATCGAAACATTATTAACGCGTTGAAGCCTTGGGGTAAAAAAACAATGAGCGGAAAATTGCGTGTGAATCTAAGTGATGAAGTTGATGATCGCTGAACTTGACTGATCTTCTGCATCGTTTTTCACGTAGTTTATATAGGTCTGCTTACTTGGTGTTTAAATTTTATTATTGATGACGAGATACTCGCGAAGATCCAGAGAGGGAAATAATGAGTCGGAAAACTGGTTGTTTAAAAAAAACGCAGAGTATTATTGCAGCTTGACCTTACACCTTGTGGTACAAGCTTTGTTGACACAAAAATTTTTTTAATAATTATATAAGAAATATTTTTTTGCACAAATTCGCGTAACATTCCTTAAAATTAATCTTTATTGAAACATTAATTAAAATTTTAGGAATAAACTCTCTTAGAATGTGTATCATTGTTTAATAAAAAAAAAAAAATAAAATAAAATAAAATAAAATAAAATTATTAAAATGAAAAAACTTTTTTTGCATTTCATATTTTTACCTAAAACTACAGGTTCTATTACAAGAGTGGACATCCATTAGGTCAATAAAATCAGCGTTAACTCAACAAAGAGCCACAAACGCTCACCCCCAAGTATATTTGTATTATAAAATATTAATAACGTCTTATAATATAACATATTTTCTATGAAACTTGAACAAACATAAACGTATAAATTTTTATCTCGTAATCATTCATAATACAATATGATTTGTTGCATCGTTGCATTGAGAAAAGATTTTGAAACGATTTGATTTATTATTTTTTTTTTTTTTTCCTATATCCATTTGTAATTGCAAAAATTTTTAATTACATGAGAACAACGCTACGATATAAAAAAAAAAAAAAAAAACAATAACAAAAAACGTAGATATATATATATATATATATATATATATATATATATATATATATATATATATGTAATGAGTAAAGTCTAACAAATTAAGGAAAAGATTATAAAAATATAATTATTTTATAAAAAAGATATAAACGATAAAAGCTCATATAAAACTGAGAATATCAAAAAGTTGTACTAGCAAATAATAGTATAAAAGGTGTGTTGATTTAATCTTTGTAGTATAACAGCAATTACTATTGATTTAACGAGAAATATAAACTTCGATCATCGTGATCAACGTATAAAAAATTTCCAATGTCTCTTAATATTCTAAATTTCCAATAATTTAAAATAAATATTTAATATTAAATCTCTTAAATTATTTAAGAAAAACTATAAAACTCTTTATAACAAAATCATCCGCAACTTGTATCACATCAGCTTATGGTTACGCTATCACCAAGAGCATGTTTGCGATAGTTTAAATATAGAAGACTCTTTACCTTGACACTGTATTTAAAGCAAAGTCATTGAACTCGGTTTAAATCTATATTCTACAAATCGTCAGCTGTGTAGAATTTAAGCTTATAAAAAAACATTAAGTCAATACTTGCTAGTGTATCTAGAGAGTATCGCCTACCGGAAATATATTTTAATATTGTACCTAAATAAATTGTATGCGCTTAAAAAAATCAGCTGCGAGGGATACATATTTGTATTCTGACGGATTCGATCAGGATTGTATTTGGGGGATTCATTCGCACACAGGTATACTTGGTAATCAGTACGCCAATAAAATTTCAAAGTTTACCTAGAATAGTAGCATTATCGATTAACCGTATAAGTGACCATACGTCGTTAAACAACAGTCTCTATAGATGTAACATTGTTAATAATTATCTATATAAATGCGGTAAAAGTCAAATAATACCATACAACACGTATTCTGGCATTATGAAAATTATGTAGAATCTTTCTCTATTATCAACGCTATATCTACCATGGACAATAATAACATTATACCCATCATTGTGTTAAGTTTATTGTAAAAATTAAATGCAATATTTAATACCTCGTAAAAATAATAAAATGTAAAATATATTTTTATAATTGTTCCATTATTTTATAAATTTTTATAAAATATATAAGTATATAAGTATGTATAAGTACATTTTGTAATTTTAATTTTGTATTTTCGCGCCTAAAGCGCTGATGTGCCGTAGCTACATAACTCTTTAAATGTTTTCAGCCAATAAAAAGTTTTCTATTCATATTCATTCAGAATTACAGACTGTATATAGAAGACGAGTGAAAATCATCGTCGTCACATCGCGCGATAAAGCACGGACTTGCATCTGTGTATTTTGTGTGTAGCTTATAGAGCGTATACATACAAACAATAATCACGCATACTTACTTATTAAAGAGACAACAAAACGATCGTCATCTGGTTTTGATATCCTGGAAGATATACAAGTGGATCTCACTAATGATCCAGTGATTACGTGCAGGCCAACTTACAGTGTTATCGCGTTTTTTAAGCCCCTGGTAAATTCTTTCTTTTGTCAAACTCTTGGCCGTTGAAACTGTCGTCGCGCCTTTTTATTCTTTTGTGAAATGCAATCTGCAGCATAATAGCAGCAGTGGACGTCGTATTTTATTTTAACAAATACAGAATCGTTCTCAATGACGTTCTCAGCTTTGTTAAATCGCATGGCGACTGCTCGTCGATCAACGAACGAAAAATCTTTTTGGAATCGCCGCTGCCGCGTTTCCTTGTCTGCCTAACCTCTTATTTATTCGCTCCTAAACGAATCAGTATGATATAGTGCTCGTATTACTGAAGATTTTTTATATAAAAAGAAATTTTAACGCATCGTTTACTGATTCCTTTTAAAGACGATAATTTTCGAGTACGTACATATATATATTTTATATATCTATACCTGCTTTTTAAATATTCAAACTAACGGGTCAAGTCCTGTTGATTTAAAAAAAAAAAAAAAAAAAAAAAAAAAAAAAAAAAAAAAAAAATGTCCTTGATTATTTTTTATCCATAGTAAAATCATATATACATTTATTGCTGAATTAAAATTTTGACTATGAAATGCCAATTTTAAAAAGAAATAATAAAAGGTTTAAGAAAATGTACAATTATTAATAAAAAATATATATGATTTTTGATTAATTACATGAAGTTTTACTTATTGTATAAAAAATATAAAGTTATTATTTTTAAACAAGCATATTTTGTTTATCATTATTTACATTTATAAAATTATTTTGTACTGCTGCTTATTAAAAATTATCTTTTTCAATACAAACTTAAGACTATTAACATATGAAACTATAGATAAATTTACATTTTGCATTAATAAATTAGTTTAGATAATGAATTCGTTTCTTAAAATATTTTAGTTAAAAGAGAATATGTAATTTTTATTTTAATTATTTTATATAATCAATTTTATTTATCTTATTTTAATTTATTGTATTAATATTTTATTGGTAATAAAAATAAAATACAAAATATATTAATTTTTGTTATTATGCTATTTAATTATTCTGTATATAGCCTTGTTGGAATAAATAATAGTGTCATTACATAACAAACACAATTCTAGAGACTTAGACATTTAGTTAAGTCTTTAAATGGCTTATATTTTCACATATTTTTAAAAAAAATCTTATTTGCTTTTACAAGAATTCGTATATAATATTAATTTGTTGAAATTTTTTATTTGTTTTTAAATCAAATTATATATAATATTTAACAATATTTATTTATAAAATTTATTAAATTGAAGAAAGTTATTAATTATAAATTTTGTTTGTTTAATTATGTTTCATATTAATTAAAATGTATTATTGATTATTAGGTAAAAACAGATATACAAAAATCAGCTGTAATGTAATTTCTGTAAAATGAATTTTTTTTCAATTATCCATTGAACTCAATGGCCGTCACTTAAGACGGTTATTTATAAATATGGAAAATCAAAGTCGTCATCATCAGGTTCATCAAGGATATCAATCATTTTGGAAAAAAAATTCAAGAGCAGTTCCTGGAAGGTGATTTTAATATTAAATATTGCTTATATAAAATATATCAAATACTTAATTTTTTTAATTTATTAACACAAATTTTGAAAAGTATATATTAAAAAAATTAAATTTAATAAATTAATTTTATCAATTTTGCAGACCTAGTCTGAAACAAGATTCCAAACAAGAAAGAAGTAGTTCTATCACTAATTCCTTGGGAGGATCTGGAATTACTGGAACTGGAAGTGGTGGTCCAACATCATTTCAAGATTTTCAAGAAAGCGTTGATGATGCCTGGGATTCGGGAGATGATGAATTTTGTTTAGTCTCTGATGTAAAAATATCAAAAAAAGTTAGTCATTCGGCAGCTTTGAGTGTTATCAATCATCATCGATCAAGTACGACTGGTACATTACCACAAATTAACAATAAAGAAAGTAATCGAAAAGAGATTATTTCTGAGGAAAAAAAAACTGAGGCTTTACAAAGATTAGCCGTCCAGCCTCTTCATTTACGTAATGCCAATTTTAATGTGAGTGCCTCAAAAAGTGATTCACATTCACAACCAGTGAATGATGCAGAAAATAAGTCTGGAGTTTGTTATCGTCACACACAATTCCCTGGTAGACCTCAACCTTTGAGGCAACCTAATTCCAGTGCTAGATTTTTTGTACCCTCTAGAGAACAAGGTATTTTTTCATCATTGATGATTTTTAGTTTTGATGATTTATTTTTAAATGCAATTTATATTAATTTTTATTTGTAGATGGAGAAAGCAAAATTGATAAATTTCAAGCACTATTAGAAAGTTCATTACTTAATTTGGATGATCTTAGACAGTTATCATGGTCTGGTGTTCCTGCAAAATTGCGTTCTGTTACATGGAGGTTATTATCTGTAAGTTACAATATTAAATCTTCCATAAAATAAAAATATCTCTGACGTTCATTTGTGGTTTAATTTATTATACATTTGCAGGAATATCTCCCAGCAAATGTAGAACGTAGGCAGCATGTACTGGAACGAAAGCGCTTAGATTATTGGAATTTGGTAAAACAGTACTATGATACTGAGAGGGATGAAGGATTTCAAGACACATATCGTCAAATTCATATTGACATTCCAAGAATGTCACCTCTTATATCTCTCTTTCAACAGTCGACTGTTCAGATGATTTTTGGAAGAATATTATATATTTGGGCTATCAGACATCCAGCTTCTGGATATGTTCAGGTACCGATAAATCTATTTTCATTTTAAAATTAAAATTTTATAAAATTATAGAAGAATGTTTTTGTAAATAAAATTACATTAATATCTTAAATTATTTCACAAATTAATTTTTGGACTTGAAAAAGTGAAAAATTGTTCTATAAAAAATAAATATGTTAGTTATTAAATAAAACGCATTTTTTTAAATTATATAAATAACTGCATAATAATTGTTCTTATTGTTATTAATCTGTAATCCATATCATTTTATCAATTGAAAATTATTTTATTTTAGGGTATGAATGACTTGGTAACGCCGTTCTTTCTGGTATTTCTTCAAGAGGCACTGCCTGTTTCAGCATGGCAAGATATAGAAAATTATGATGTGGCATCTTTACCAAAAGACCACCGCGATATCATAGAAGCAGATAGCTTCTGGTGTTTATCCAAATTTCTTGATGGAATTCAAGATAATTATATTTTTGCTCAATTAGGTATTCAGCACAAGGTTAATCAATTGAAAGAATTGATACAAAGAATTGATGGTATGTTGCTTCATTATTGCGCCAGATTTTTTATGATTAAAAAATATATTAATTTTTTTCATTTATAAGTTTTATCAAATCTTTATTAATTTGAGTTTTTTTTTTTGTTTTTGATATGAGAAAGATTTAATAAATAAACTAAATTTGATAACTGTCGTATTATGTTTAGCACCCTTGCATCAACATTTGCAGCAACATGGTGTAGACTACCTTCAATTTTCTTTTCGGTGGATGAATAACTTACTTACAAGAGAAATTCCATTACATTGTACTATTCGACTTTGGGATACTTATTTGGCAGAATCAGATCGATTTGCGTCTTTTCAATTGTACGTGTGCGCAGCTTTTCTTTTACGGTGGAGAAGACATTTGCTTCTTCAACCTGATTTTCAAGTAAGTATAAATTTTATGGTGTTAAATTTATTTTAATTTATTAACTAAAAAGATTAAACAATTTTTTTTTTTTTTTGTGAAATGTTTTATTTTATCAAAGGGACTGATGTTAATGCTACAAAACCTGCCTACACAAAATTGGACGGATTCAGAGATCAATGTTTTAGTAGCAGAAGCATATAAATTAAAGTTCACATTTGCAGATGCACCGAATCATTTACAAGCTCACGACTCTAGGTGACCATATTTACTCAACAGTTAACCTTTTTTATGGTTAACTATTGTTGTAACAGTTGCCAAATGGACAATGCTATATTTTATTGTTTTCTGTTTTAATGAGACTATGCATAAACTTTACAGAATGAAAGAAAAATATTTATCAATACCTTTAACTTTAGTGTATTTTGCCGTTGAATTTTTTAATTAGTATTTTTTTAATTGAATTTTTCTTAATATGTTCTATCTATTGTTTTCTGTTGCGATTGAAAATTTTATTTCATGTAACATGAGTGTTTTATTAGAAACTTGAGTTAGCATATGATGAAAGTACTAAAGTGAATATAATTATTATTAATGAGAGAAAATTATGATTCCTGTGTGATAAGTTCACCTGAAAATAGAATGAGTGTTAAGATTCTATTTTTATATATTTTTTAAAATCTATCTAACCTAATGTAACATTTATAAAATTGTAAAATTTTTAATTTTTATAATAATCAAAAGAAATCATATTATGCACTTTTATAAGTTTTAAAATAATTTAAATTTTAATATAAATTTTGGCAATTTAATAATATAATTTTTTTCAGTCTTTCAATTTGAATTGTTTATTATGAAATAATTAATTTTTTTAGTTTTCTAAAATTTGTTGTCCAATTGAAAAAATACATAAATAATAATTTAAAATATGTTTGTATTTTGTAGTGTTTACCATAAACGAGAACTAATGAAAATTAAAACCAAAAAAAAAAAAAGATTTTAATTGGCGACGTTTAAGATATATAAATATTTTTTAATTTTAATTTGAAAAATCGTTACATTAGGAAAGTAATAAGTTCTTTTTTATAATTAATTTTTTAATATTATATTTTTTAAGTGTAAAATATTTAAAATAAATGGCATATTACTTTTTAAAGTTATTAAAAAGTAAAAAGATTTATAAAATAAACTTTATATTAATTAAATGTAATAAAATGTTAATCATTTTATTCCTTGTATATATAAGTTCAAGCAAAAAATTTGTATATGAGTTGTAAACTTGTAATATACATATTAATGAAAACTATTAATAATTGAGATGTATTTATTTACCTTTGTTACGTAAGGTGAACTTTTCGCATTTGAATTAATCTATATTTTTAAATCGAAAAAATTATTAAAAAGCATGAAGTAACTTTATTTCCATGAATTGTTACTATGCACACAAATAAGAGATCTATTAACAAAAATATATCATAAAAATGTTTATATAAATCTCATTATAATCATAATGGTTGTCCTCCAATAATTAACGAATTTCTCAAAATTGTGAAAAATACAATTTTTTTATTATTTAATTTTATGTAAATTATTCGAGCGTCTTCTGCAATAACAGATTTAAAAAAAGAACTGTGAAAATTATTTAAAACTATAATTTTTACAGTAATATGTTCTATTCACCGAGTGACAGCTTTTATTGTCGTTAAGAAAAGTATGTATAAATATATGCATCTAGTACATAGTGATATAATTTAAGTGCCACGAATCAATGGAGTTGAAACGAAATTTTGGAAGCTACTTATATAGCAATTTGCTACATTTATTTTGCGAATAATTTTTAGTATAGCATTTGCACATAAATGCATGATTGTATATTAATTTTACAATTTGCAAAGTGATATTGTTAAACACGAGACTATTTATAATAATAATGCAAGGCACTCTTCCAAAAGTGTTCAAAGGAATGAGACATTATAACTGTATAAAGTGGACTTAAGCGCCGTTATGAAAATCATGATTGTCATTTAAAAGTAAAAAGTATAAGAGTGATTATTTACAACATATGATTTGTTCTATTACTATTAAACCTTGCATAAATTTCTAATCAAACAAAATAATATTCTATAAGAGAACGCTGTATAAAATTTATGCTTATATTGACTTATAAAAAACAACAGTATCGACTTTCCAATAATTTTTCATGAAAACAAAAGTTTTTCAATTAAAAGAAAAAAAAAAAAACTATTTTGAGTTTAAAATATTAAAAAATTGAAAACTAGTACTTGTAACATAAAATATGAGAATAATATTTATTTACATAATTCATGTTATTTACGATATTTATTTCACATTATAATTTATGAAAATTTTATGCTTTTGATTCATATGCTTTATTTATTAAAGTTTCGTTTGTAATATTAAATTGAAAATGAAGCCTACTTATTTACTCACTTAATTACTTTTATACTTTTTTAATATATAAAAGTAAATATTATTTTAATGTACATATATTTTTACATAAAAGTTTATATTTGATATTTCATTTAATAAATAATTTTAAATTTCAGTTTTTTATTATAAGTAAAGATTTATTACATAGTAACTTCTTACAATATTAGGTAATATGTTCAATAATTTACAATGCTTACGTTTTAAATGTTTTAAAATAATTAGAAGTCTTTAATCTTCATCAGCATCTAATTGACCATAATCTACATCAATGGATTGCAGAGCAGTTAAATCATCTTCATTAAAAGTTTCCTGCAACAGGGTGAAAGAATAAATTTCATACGTAAGTTTCTATTTTATTATAATGATAAAATACATTTAAAAATTATTAGCAGATTTGTAATATTTTAAAAATTATAATTGATTACGTAAATAGCAAACGGACACACATAAATACTTGCTTATGCACACTTATGAATTTTTTTTTTTTTTGTTTGAATCAAAATCTACAAGGGATCCGAGGCTTTAACGACTGAATTATTTTTTTTGAAACTGATTTTTATAAAGTACACGAGTAACATTATTTACGTTATTAATTAAAATTAGTACATCAACTACATAAGTAAAAAGCATTGCGCTTAAAATAAAATCTCATTATAATGATTTTAAAGTGAGTAAGTAGAAAGTAAAACTTTGATTAAGTGGACACCAAATCGTTTATGAAGCATAAAAAAGCTCTATAAGCGTAACGAAGCGAATCGACTTACGCTTACAAAGTTAACGGTTACGGGCATGGGGTAGTCGCAGGGGGCGCACTCCATCTTGGTGATGCCGTCGTTGTTGGCAATGCACTCGCAGAGCTGGCAAGGATTCGGTTGAGCGGTGAAGGCGAGCCTCTTGGCGAATACGCTCGTGAACTTCTTTACGGCGCCGAGTCTCTCGAGGTTGCGCAGCTTGCTGCCGCTGAAGATCGTTCCGTTCGTCTCGAGGGACAGAGGGGTACAGTAACCCAACGCGTTTTTCGAGAGCTTCACCTGTCGGCGTAGCTCGACGTCGCCCATCAGCATTCGGGAGTCCTTCTTCGTGTACGAGCGCGTCGCGTCCAGCCCGTAGAATATCTTGTTCAATCTGCCCCTCTCGAATTGGAACTTTCCGTCCATCAAAATGTGAAGGGTTATGCCGCGCTCTTGAAGCGCGTGGTACAGAACCGAGTAGTCCAGCTTAACATAATTATTATCTTTATAATTTATTATATTATTTTATTTTAGATTTTAATCGGCACGATAATGACTTTAGTCATAAAAGAATTTCATTTTTAATTTAAAATTAGACGATGTTTTTTTTTTTTAAATTATAAATTACATAACGAACCCGTGACAATTACTCCAAGGCTAAAAAATGTAAATTTTACATATTAAATATTATTCTTTTTTTCAAATTTCAATTAATATGCAATTTGTATCAGTAAAAAACGTAATATTTTAAAATGTATAGAACTATTTTGACTATATATTTAATTTGATATATTTTAAAATTTTTAATTACATTTTGAGAGAATTCTTATAGCCTTCATTGAAAATTGTCGTTACGTTATAATAAAACGTTAAGAAAATTTTTCACACTTAACGGCTGAAAGAAAAGGAATATTTTTAAATCGATGTATTACCGTTTGTTTTTCGGCTTCGCAGTGCGAGCAGGGCATAAGTACAATCGTTTTGGAAACACCGGCACGGAAAACCAGTTGGGCGGCGAATCTTATAGCTTCGAAAATGTCTTGACTGCCGTCGCCGACGGGCACGTGATCGAAATAATCGACGAAGCGCGTCGTGTTTTTCGTGAATATCTGGCTGTCGAGTATGAGACTTCTTGGTTTGTCGTAAACCCCGTCGCCCCCGAAAATTACGAGCGACCAGCGGTTATCCGTCAGCTGATTCTCGTTCAACTCTTTGCTGATTTGCGATACCAGTTGATCGATGCTTCGATTCTGCCTTACGCCGCGATTGCATTCTTTCGCTTCGACGATAAAGATGACGTCGGTAGATTTTGGTACGGTTTCGCCTAATTAAATTTTAAAATTTATTATTAACTTTTATTATTATAATAACGTGTGGCATGAGAAAATAATAAAATTAATTATAAATATTGTTTACTTTTTCATAGATCTATTACTAATTAAGCAATATTATTATTGTAGAATTGAGTAAAGAAAACCTTTATCCCAGAAGAGTTTACAAATTTTTTTTTTTTTTTTTTTTTATAGTTACAAATTTTGCCGATATATCCATATATTTTTATTTATTTACAGTACTTTTATGTCGATTGTCTTGGGCGTCTCCCATTTTTGCGTCACGTTATTTCGACAAATTTTGAGAACAATAATAAGTACCTTCTAATTTTCTAAAGTCTCCCTCGGGTACTTCCGAGCCGTTGGATTCGTTCATGCCGCAGGGTGTGCATTTGTCCGGTATCCTGAGATACGTGTCGTGGAACATGCAGGTCTGAAGGTAGGACATGGCGATGCCGCAGGCCTCGCGGTCGTCGATGCTGTTGTAGCACATGTCCTGGTAAGGGCTCGGATCGACGATGGCGAAGCACGAGCCGAACTCCGAGCTCTTGTTGGTGAAGAGCTCGCGGCAGAACTCGCGGGTAGGCGAGTGCGATTCGTCCTCGGGCCGCGCGACCGCCAGGTTCTCGTCGCTCCGGCACTCGAGCTCGGAATCGATCGACCAGCTTCGCGCGAACCTTCCTATGTCGCGCTCGATTCGGCCGTTCGAGGCGAGATTGTCGTCGATCTGCTCGTTGTCCATCGTTCCCAGGAGTCCTGCTGTCTTTCCGTAGTACCAGCCGGCGAGTTCCAACGTGCACAGATCGTACTTGAGGTTGCACTCGAGCTTGAATTGTTTGTTTTTCCGCTCCACCGTTACTATGCTCTCGTCCTGATAAACGAACACCGTTCCGTTGTCCAGCTCCACGGGCAGCTGAAGATTCGCGTTGTGTCCCAAAAGCTTAACGTTCTGGAAATTAGTTTTTGTTTTTTAATATATTTACACATATATTTTTGTGGTATGTGGTAACGAATGTTTTACGATACCCACGTTTTAATTAATTTTTAATAAACATGTTAAAAAGTATTATTTATATATTTTTCGCGATAATAAAATTTGTAAAAAATTTAATTTTTCAAAGTATTAATATTTTTAAATATTTGTTAAATACCAGTAACTAAATTGCTTTATTACACAAAATAAAAAAAAAAAAAAAAAAAAAAAAAGAAAATATTTATGTAATTTCTTATAAAAGCATTTTAAAAATGTGCAGTTTTAAATAATGTTAATAAAAGAAGATTGGATATATTGTAGTTTTAATAATCAAATATTTTTTGTATAATATTATTTAAAAATCGTGAATTTAATTTTGTATCGATCGAAAATTTTATTATTATCTCATTAATCTCTCGAGTCGATTATAGATCTGTTCTATATTTTTTGTCCCATAAAATGTTACTTTCAATATATTGTTTAACGGTAAAATTAATATTTCTCTAAATTTTTAAATAAATTATTAAGAAATACTTACATCGTTAAATACGTCTAATTGAATGGCATTGTTGCCAACTAAAACGATGAGTTGATGGGTCGGCAAAATGGTATTAGAATTACGGCTGTATTTAATCAAAATGGCGAAATGATTTCTTACAAAATCTCGCGCGACTAGATAGGTACAAGAACCAGCAAATTCAAAATGTCGACCATCGAATGTTCTAAAATGCTGCGCACCAACAATCATTGCTTGAGCTGTAAGCAAAGCGTATAGTTTTTCATTTAACAAATTTTTATTTTTTTTTTTTTTTTAAATTAACTGTTCTGATTTTATGATTTGTATTTGTTTCTTTTTTTTTCGTTTTATTTTTTTGATTAATTTGTTTGAATTTAGTACTTTACATAGAAGTATCAAAATGTGTTTTGTTTGACCAAATAAAAAATCATAAAATTAACAAAATTATCTTTGCAAATTTAAATGGAATAAAAGTGTGTTCATATTTTTTAATATTACCATTTTATTTTCAAATATCAGTATGTGAATTTTTAATTTGCAGAAATTAAAAATATTTCCTATTAAAAAATCAGGTTTGAAATCGTGCATAGAATATCAAGTTTGAAATGAGACTCAAGTTTGTTTTCAACATGATTTAGCCTGATTTTTATGTTTTATTTTAAACATCTGGTAGTTTAATTTTTGTCATGAATTAATGACAAGGTCGACGTCAGATTGAGTTGTGCTTGAATCGAGTTTGAATCTGTATTTTTTCGTTTTTTTTTTCTTTTTATTTCATTTTTATAAATTATATTTATATTATAAAATTTTAATAACCTTTAAGGAAAAAGGGATTATAGTAATAAAAAGAAAAAAAGATAAAATTCATTTGAAATAAAAAAAATTTATTAATTATAACAATAATCTCTTAAATTGATAATACTATTTTGAAATATTTAAGTACTAAAGCGCGAATCGTTTTGAACGCAGCGGAAACCAAAGTCATAAATAAATTCTTGATAATTTCAACGTTCTTACCTTTGAAGGGTGGCAACCAATTGGATGGCTCTGTCAGCGGTTTGATTTGATAATACAGGGTCCAGAAGGTAGTATTAGAGGCTGCAAAATACGAGCCCATATCTACAATCGCCCTGTATTCAGGAATTTCCTGAAATTCTGGCGTCTGGTTAAACGCGTGCCAAGACATTGGCAGTTTCTGCTCCAAGCACATTAAGCCGTGATTTGGATCGTAAATAAATTTAGTTTTAGCCTCTCTGTATTTGCTCTCTGCTTGTAACGCAGTTTGACTGATGTCCATTAACTTGGAATGGATCAGTCTGATCGTACTCTCTATTTTTGCCCTAACCTCAAAGTATTCCCATAAATAAATTGCTCTATCGTATACCTGATGAATCTTCTCCGTCGCGTATTTAACCGAAGGTAATTTTTGCAATTCTTTTATTTCGCTTATTATTTCATCGAAAACGTCTTTCAATTCTTTACCGAAAGGTACGAAAGCAAAGTACCGCTCTTTGATAAACTGAATAACTGCAGCTGAATATTTTTGAATATTGGTGATAATATCATTGGCTTTGATATCTCTGTAAAATTTGTCGATGTCCTGTGTAAAGTTGGAAAAGTGATCGTAGTACGGTGATGTTATTAACTCGATTTTCCGATCGTAAAGGAAATTGAAGAATTCCTGAACGGCTTTCCAGCCAACTGTTTCTAAGTAATGTGCTAATTGGATGAAAATCGGTTCGATGTGCATGAGGAATCGATGCCACTGTAGATAAATAAAAATATTACGTATTTATATGAATAAAAAAAGATTTATCATTAATACCGTAAAAAAAAAAAAAAAAAAAATATATATATATATATATATATATATATATATATATTGCAGTGTATAAGGTTATACAATGCATTTAAACATATTTTTTTAAACTTTAGAGCAAAAATGTAGAAATTTTTTAAATGTAAAACGATACCTGAAGTGAGATCGATTGGTAGATCTTTTTATAGAGGTATTCTATGTATTGTATAAACGATACATGCAGATCTTTCACGAACATATCGTACTTCATAATGATCTTTTCGACGATACTCGCTATTTGGTTCATCGAGTCGCCTCGTAAAATAGCGCTTATTATTTCCGAAAGCTTTTGGTAGGCATTCTTAATCGTTTCGATAATCCAAAGAAGAGAATTGCGAATAGCTTTGCCAGATTCCCCCATTATTTCCCATATCTCGTTTATAATGTTGGGTAATGATTGAATATGACTACGTAACGATAATTCGTCTATTATGTAAGTTCCCATGAAAACAATGTCCCTGATGTAAAAATCATTGGCATTGTACGAATTGTTCAGGTAAATTTTTAAATTTTCAAAATCACCTTCGATGACTCTTAAATCACTGCAAATTTAATAATGTTTTAATTTCAATTTTTAGTAATTTATCATATATTTAATAATTTATATATTTTAAATAAATTTTTCAATATATATTCTTTATAAGTTATTTTTTCAATTTTTCACTTCTAACGTATATTTTTATAATTATTTTTAAAATGTTATTGTTTAATTGAGCTAGTTCAAATTTACAATTGAATTAATATTCAGTTAAAATATAATTAAGTATAAAAATAGCATTATCTTCATAAATACGTGTTATTTCTTAATTTTCTTACTTCAAATCGTTTAAAAATCCTTCCAATTCTTCTTGTGCATCAGTCCAAATGTCGGATATAACGCTGATTGTTTCACTGCGTATGTACTTTCTCCAGTAATCGATGTCTTTACTTAATTCTTCGTAAGAATTTGTCAAAGCGCTTCTAATTATATTCTAAAAATATTTTTATTTATTGATGATGATAATTAAAAATTTAAAAATATATAATTTTTTGTATCAGTGTATATATAATCTGTTAGTGAAACTTATCGATAAATTATTTAAATATAAAATAAATAATGCTACTCACAATAATATCCGATTTAAGTTCAGGTCTCCATTTCAGCGTCGATGTAACAAGCCGAGAATGATTAAGACGTATATAAAAGGATATATCGGATACAGTAAGATCTTGATCGTAAGTCCTCCATATATTGAATTCAGCATTTCTAGCATCTGGTATGTTTCCGTACATACGTAAACTTTCTATGGCATCTGGGAAAACAGGATAAAAGTAATTTTTATAAAATTTATACACAAATAAAGTTACTATATTACAAATAAAAATTATAATTTAAAAATATAATAAATAACTTTTTATCGTAATCTTAAAAATGTATGTATTTCATAAATATTGCAATTTTTAAGGCTCTACTAAAAATGTCGAAAAATACAAAATACGAGATGTAATTATTCGTATTTATTAAAATTTAAATAAAAATAAAAATTGTTTACCTGGAGTGTAATTGACCATCATCCATGTTAATTTATCATGTAAATTGATAAAGAAGGCACCGGTCGCATTGAGTTCGCGACCATTTATCATGCTACCATTAATCACGTACTCTGGATGGTCTATGTACAATCTAGTTTGAAGGTATTTTACAAGCTCATTGCTTTCTCGGCGAAATTCGACTTCGTTTTTACTCAAATCTATGCGTCCTAATAATTTTCCCGTTTCTTCGGGAAGAAAACTACGTTTGTACTGTGCAATATTCATTGTTTCGATCAAAATTGATTTGTACTTTCTAAAATGTCCTTTAACATCTAAGTTTAATTGTGTTCTGGGGTGTTTTCCCATTATCAAATAGCTGTACTTTCTTTCTATCGGCAAGTCGCTCTCGTCTCGTAGTATTGCCGATAAAACTAATAATTTTTCATCGTTCGTTGAGTAATCGACGGTTAATCCTAAATTAAGTAGATCGCGGATGTCGCGACGCCCATGTTTCCCTGTAAATTTGATGTCCTTTTGGAAACTGGGATGTTTAAAGCTAAGAACAACCGTCTGCTGGCCGATATTATTATCCAAAGTTGTGTTCGTCCAATCGAAAGCAGCACCTAAAGTTTTCGGAATCTCGAGATGACTATCCCAAATTAATTTAGCCTCGGAATTTAGCTTTGAATCGGTAATGAGATATGAACCGTCGATAGTGAAGTTTCGCTGAGGATAGACGAGGCTTAACACCATTAATTGATTCTCGACGTCTTCGGTAGTTTTATTTATGATATTTATATGATATGATATCCAAGCATCCTCGGCTAAACTGAACCAAGTGTTTTGATCGAATTCTCCGGATAAGACATCGTAGTCCGTGCGGAAGTTTACCGTGCGATTTGAGTGTATGGCGGTCAGTTGGATTTCCTGACCAGTGTGAGTAGTTCGTATTCTAGATGAACCGGAAACATTGAAGGCGCTAGCGTTGTTGAGTTGGTAAACATTTACCTGCAATAAAAATTTATAAATAAATGCTTCAAAAATAAAATAAATTAATGTTTTTGTACATGTTTTTATACAAAATTAAATGATAATTGTTATTTGAAAAATATTAATTTATAAAGTTTTAAATTAAAATTTCATGCGAAATATATTGTTTTATCGTAAGTAACTCTTTCATTACATTTTTATTAGCTCTTTCAATATCTTCAAGTTTGAAAAGATAATTTTTGGTGTATTCATTAAAAATAAAAACGATTAAAAAGAAAAGTATTTACTTCTTTGAATTCGATAGATGGATAGTTAGTACCCTCATTGCCGGCGCTGTATTCGTACTGATTAATGTAGATAATACCAATCGGTTTGTACGAGTTTTGAATGGTTATTTCGATTCGATCCTTTTCGAAACCAGCACGAGATTCGCTCTTTTCATTATAACGGCCTTGTACGATTTTGTCCCCGTTGTATATGAGCTCTGAATAACCAGTAGTGATTAGTCGCCTTTTCTTATAACCATAAGTAAAAAGACCGATGTGACGAGTATTCAGTGGAAATTCAACTCGAATGTGACCATCGAGATTTAAATCTAAATGCTGACTGCTGTAGGTGTAGTCCGAGTCGAATAACGCTGAGTTGTTTTGCCAGAAAAGTTCAATAAATCGTTTGGTCTGTTGTCTGTAAAAATAATATTTGTTAATGACATATAACATATTTTATTTATATTGACTATTTCATTTTTTTATCGCTAGTAAAAACAAGAAAAAAGGTGCCTTTCTCAAAGCAAAGTTATTCAATTTTTCTTATTGTTTCAAGTATAATTTTAAAAGTACTTACGCAGTTGTAAAGACTATAAAATCACATCCTACTTGTGAAAAGGTAGGTAGTGGCGTTGATGCGTTAATGGTACCGTTTACATTTATTAAACTTTCATAGGATATGCGTGCGGATCCTACTCGATTTTCACCAGGATAATGCAAATTTGTATTTATTAAAATGTAACGTTCGTCTTTTGCATCATAAGTAACCAACAGCATTAATGTTTCTTCTCGTAAAAATTTCGGCGTAAACAGCGAATATTTAAAGTTAATTTCTTTGCTATCGAATTTTATATTGAAAAGATTGTTTAGAGTTTCTTCCTGCCGTAAACCCCATGTGAGCCGCATATGTCCATTAATATCATTTGAATTCATTTTCAGCTATTTGATAAAATAAGATATATAATATGCTTAATAATTTTATTAAAATTATTTAATATTTTATACTCTAAATATATTTTGTTATTAATTTAACAATAGTATTATATATTTTATTATTAATCAATTATTAATCGATTCAATCTAGTTGTTAGTAGTGGAAATCATCATAATTCTGACTAAAACTTACCGAACCATCAGAAGCATAATTTGATTTTGCTCGATCAGCAGTGTAACCAACAACGTATGCAAAATCTTTATGATCATTTTGTTGGTGATAACTAAAGAGAAAAGTATGCGTGTCATTATTGGGAGGTGGCAATTTGACTTTCAACACTGCATCGATGTTATTTTGATCATGAATTCTAAGAGTAGTGTTCGTACCAAATCTCCATTCGTCTTGATCAAGGTTGATGTCAAAACCTAGATTAATATTTTTGAACGCTTTTTTTTGATTTGTTAAAAATACCACTGCATTTATATCTTTTAAATTTACTCCATTTGTTTGGTAACCAGTAGCAAAATTGGCAAACATATCGGAAAGGTAAAACAATCTCCAAATAAAGTAAACGTAACCAGAATCTTGGTTTAGTTGATGTTTAACGCGAACGTTTCCAGTTTCGCTTTCGAGTAAAAGATTACCATCGAATATAAGTTTTTCCATTTGCTCCCAGGGTGTGTCAGCTTGAAGGTATAAGGTTGCATTACCGTTTACTTGAACATTCATAAATGTAACGAAACTGTACGATCTACCATCATCTTGAGATATTTTAGCTCGTAGATCCCAATTGAACGAATTAATTAGATTCATCTTAACGCTTCCACTCATGTGTTCACTATTACTCTCGAAAGTCAAACCATACCTTTCTTTTTTTAATTTTAATTTAATGGGCTGTTGACCATCTGATGCCAATTTTGGAGATATGGAGATATCTACTGTTGAAATTGCGCCATTTTCTACTTTTATGGGGCTGACAACATGAAAAACTTCAGATGTTTCGATATTTTTCATATCACCAACAACTTGATATAAATTTTCATTGATTTTGATAAGATCTCCGTTAAAAATAAGTTGTCTAGGGTGAATGGGCATTTCAACATTGATTTCAACTTTACTTTCTTTAACTTGACCGTCTAATTTATAAATTTGATCAGTATGATGTTTAAAGTGAGCATTTACGAGCAAGTTATTATCTAAATTCATAGTATTGTTGCAAATAATCGTAGCTTCAAGATCAACCAATGGCTCCAACCAAGTATTTAACGCAACAGATCCCTTTAACAAATGCTCGTCTTCTGTTAGCCAACTAGCATGAAATTTACCCTGTGTAAATAAAATTCACATTTTTAATTTATAATATTCATTTAAATATTTTAATATTGCAATGTTCTTCAGTCTAAACGTTTATTAAATTTTACTAAACTTACGGATTTCAATTTAGGTTCTTCTATATCTAAGCTGAATTCAATATTTTTTTCTCTATCAGTGTAGTCCTTTTTCGCGTTTACTTTAATTTTTGGAATGATTAATATTGGACTGTTCATTTTAGCTTGTACAGAAACGTCGAAATAATTTGTATCTTGCTAAAGTAAGTAGAAAAATAGTTTCTTCTCAGTAAATATTCTTGTAATAAATGTAACAAATTGATTTTTAAAAACTTACTTCAAGAGATCCACTAAAATCCATCGAAGTCTCAACAGACTGCATTGATATCTTTGTTTTGTAATAATTATCGTCAATTTCTAATACAGATTTAGATTTCATAAATTTCAAAAAACTTATAGGTGTTTTTAAATCAAGTTTAAGTAAGTGTAACCGTGGATCTCCTTCTTCAAATCCTTGATAAGTGTAATTAACATCAATTCCACTCTAAAAATTATAAAATTTGAACATTAGGATATCGAAAATAAATATAAATTTCAATTCATATGAGCTTATATTTATAATAACGACCTCAATCCATTGCGAATAGTTTTTAACGTTAAAGCTCAGATCCATCAAATACACACAATTATCCATATCAGCAGTGAAGGAGTATGTTGAAATTATCTCAGATGCACGGCGAAATGGGGTATCGATACTAAGATCATTTTTTATGTTAAAGAAATCTTCTAAATAGAAACGATCCTCCATCACTATGTTACCTGCTGGTGTTTTTAACAATCCAAATATTTTGTCGGTATAACCTTCTCGATCGAAATCCACCGTTAATGTTATTGTTTCTATAATAACTGCATCTATCTAAAAATAATTAATTTTTAAATATGATAATGTTTTGAAATTTTCTTGTATAATTATAATTAATTTTTGTCAAATTTTATACAGAAACCTAATCGAATGTATTTAATAACATTTGGAAATTTTAATTTTAAAATTTGGAAAAGTTGTAATGTACCAGTTATGAATTTTTACCTCAATTTCTGCTTTCCAATAAATATTATTTTCAGAATCCTCTTCGTCATAAGTTTCTTCTTCTACATCTTTTCTATTGAGTAAAAATTCCGATTTAGCAGGGATAGCTACTGGTGGAGGAGGTTTTGGTCCAAGATGTGCTTTAATTCCAGCTTTTAGTTCAACAACGCGTAAAGAAAATTCTGTATCGATGTCGAAAATACCTGACGGATCTTTTTGTAAGACAACCAATTTTGTTATGGCTCCTATTTCATTAAATCCTTGCAGTGGAGTATAAAGTATATAACTATAATGGAAATTCGTTACGTTGTTGTAAAACCATACTCCCTGAAAATACAGTTAGATTTATTAGTTTCAGAAAATAAATATTACAAACGATAAAAAAGTACTTATAGATTTTCAAAAATTTACCTGAAAGCCAGCAGTCATATTGTTATATGCAATTCTAAAATCGGCTTCTTGCTGATTTAATTTTGCAATAAGAAAAGCTTGTTGCAAAATGTCAATAGGAGTTGCTACAAGTAACTTTACATTAAAGTCATAATTTCTATTAAATAACTGACAAATTCCTTCGATACCTAGTGGACCTGCAGGAGTCGCTATTTCTGCTACAACGTGTTTATTTTTTTCAGACAATCCAAATCTACCCTTAATAAATGCATACTTCTCAAATGGTGTTGTAATGTTAACTTGTACCTTAGAAATTTACGTAAATATTGTATTAATATAATTCTTATACAGCATAATTTTTATTTTAAAATTACAAATAAAAGTTTGAGTACATTTGTTTTCAAAACAAATTGTTTTAAGCTTACCATTGACTCCTTTAATTTTGCTAAATCTCCCGTAAGGTGTCCAGTAAATTTTCTTTTATCTAAATCAAGATTAGCGGCACCATAAAATTTCCAATTTGACCTACAACTCAGATGACATTTAAGTTCACCTTTTCGGTAATTTACAACTGGCGATACCAATTGAAGGTTGCCCGTTATATTGAATGTATCATCATCGCCATTTTCAATTAGCCAAATACTTTTTAAATCAACTACTTTATCTGGATAATACTTTATGAAAACGCGTGAGTTTGCACTTTTGGGATATACATGTGCATGCGTTATATTTGTTGTAATATATTGAATCGTATGGACTGTGCTCACCAGTCCGCAATTAGCGTTCCATTCCGTAACGTCGTCCTGAGTTTTGGTATTGCCGTATACATCAAATATTACGTGCTGTGAATCTTGCCAATAAACGCTACCACTTGCTGTTACATCAGATTCAGTTTGCAAGTACCTTTTAAAATCATTCAAAATTATATTAAAATAATATATGTATAGTCTTTAAAGTGTATAATAATATTTGCAATCAATGTTAAAAAATATTTTTTTGAAGTTGTAATCGTTTAAAATATTTCAAATACTAACTTTCCGTTAAGGGATGTTTTCTTCCAATTTTCGAATGGAGTGAGCAATTGAGACTCTAATTTGAGTATTTTTATCCAATTTTGGGCATCGTAATCCGTATCTACAGTTAATCTGATGGCTCGATCTTTGTTCCACTCCAGACAGGTATCCATAACATAATTATTTCTTCCTCTTAACGCAAAAAGACACGATCCCGTTACTAGTCGACCAGGATAAGAGATACGCACTACAGCGCTCATATTTTTGCCATCGTTAGAAGTCACAAATTTGTTTAATTGCACGTTAGTTACGAATTTCAAGTCAGGATCACGATTGGCATCCCACTTAACAACAATGCCATACTCTTTATTAATCGGCTCATTAATTCCCGTAGCAATTATGTGGATATCTCGCCATTTATCAAAGTGTAACTCTAATTTTGCCTCGCGCTGAATATTCACATCTGATAACATTGAATATGTACTGTTCTTATATTTACCTTCTACGAAGGTAAGGAAGTGTTCCGGCGATATCATCGTATGATTCAGTACTAGTGCGTATTTATCAGTATCAATTTGTTCTACAAATAGGCCTAAAACATCAAAAATTAAGGTTAATAATAAAATTATTTACTAATCCTTTATATGTTAGATGTTATTTTAAAAAAGTTTACCTATTCTCAAATCTGTTATATCACGGTATAATTTACAATTAAGTAAAATGTCCTTAGAAAAGCTCGGTGACTTAAGGAGAATCTTCAAGTTGTGATTTGTTACAACGATGGTCGATCGATCGTAGTAAGTACCTTGAGCGGAAATGTTATGACCGCTGAACCAGGTGCCAGCAAAGTCAAGATCGTACTCATTGCGCGAGCGTTCGGTGATTTTGGCGCTGATGAGCATCGAGCTGAAATTCGGTATAGTTAAGTTTGCTCGACCTTCGATGGCAAAAAGTGTCCCCCGAGGCATAACAACGTTGACGGTTAACGTTATCTCCTTTCCAGGCGCATAACGTATTAAAAAACGAGTTTTCGACTCAGGTCCGATCGAATAGAAATTGACGCCAACTTTTATATCGATATCTTGAGCAGGCTTTGTAATAGCTACATATGCGCTCACATTTGCTCCTTGAATAATAAATTTATTATTTAAATATATATACATGGGAAAATAAAATTATGAAAAATATATTATAATAAAATGTATTACATAAAATAAATAAGATAATTTTTACCATCGGTTTGGAAATAAGGTTTCGAATAAGTTGCAACAAATCGTGCCGTTAATTTATGACGATCCGCATTGTGAAGATGAGGACTCGTATTTACTTCAATATGCAATTCCACGTGACCAAGTGCATGTTGATATCTTAAACCTGCCACTATGTTAAGTTGCGGATAGGCAGTTGAATGTAATTTCATATCAGCTGCTTTGTATGTTAATGTCTTTGTTGAACGGTTAATAAGAGAAAATTCTGTTTGCAAAATCTCATCTCTAGACTTTTCATGAAATTTGTATTCAATTTTAACGTTACCAGAGACACTGACATTACTTTTTAATACATAACCAAATATGTGACTGGATAGATTTTTGGTTTCAAAACGTAAATCGATGTCACATTGAGATGAATCGCTTTTATCTTGATTTCTGATTATTCCTAAAATAAGATTTCGATAAAATTTAGTTAATAAAACATATGTTTTTTTGTTTTTATTTATACTTATGAAAAACATTTGATTTTTTATAATTTTTACAATTTAATCCAACAGTCAGTTTTTAAATCATTGATAAATTTACCTGATAAATTAACTATTCGTTCATTATTGATTGCCAAAAATAATTTTGGGTAAAATGAATAACCGTGTTTAGCTTTCTTTCTAGAATAACCAACGCTAGCATCCAAGTGTTTTGTGCCATTACTGTCCAAACCAATATCAATAAACGTTTCATCGTCCGTTCTTTTATATGTACCTGTTATTTGATTTATAATGAATGAATGATAAATCACAAAAAAACACTCGAGAATTTTTAATACAAGTAACTTGTGTTTTTACCTTGAGCAATTAAGGAATTACCCTTGGATTTAAGTAACAGAGTAACGTTATTATTTAAAGCATCGAACGAAACCATTGCGCTTATTTCTCTTTGCATTTGTGAGCCAGGCGTGTCGAAAGCGAGTCTTATTGTACTTTCATTCTGAAGCATTTACAAATAGCAATACTAATTATTTTATTATTTATTATTTAATATTTTAAATGCGTTTTATTCCATGTGTTTACTACCTTAGTCCGTTTCCATCTGTATTCTAATAAATAACTATCAGCAGACGGATCAGCCTTAATGAGTGATAATTTAAATATAGACGGCCCATTAAGTAGAAAATAGGATGCATTAACATCTTTTGTAACATTAGGAAATTGATAATCTGCGCATAGTTTTAATCCGATTAGTCGATCCAGAGCGGACCAGCTGCATGTTGTGTTTTTAATAATTTTCGTTGAAATTTTCGAATTTTCTTTTTTCGGATCCGTTGACGTTGTAGGTGAGATAATTCCAAGTGGTTGTTCTTTATACTCCGCGCCATTAGATGATACGAGAAGAATATCCGTTGTCAATGAAAAAACTTCCATCTTGTGACTTGGTATTTTCCAACTTAATCTTGCTAATCTAAGCCCTTCAATCTTAAGATCTGCTTCGACCGCTCCTACCGAATACATGCTACTTTTAAGTTTCAAACCAGCACTTTTGTAAAACGCATCTATTATCATTGATCCAGTTATGTCAACACTGACACTGTAATTTATAATTGAATTCAAATTAATTTTAAAATTATGCCAATTATAATTTATTCAACTTTTTAGAATTAAATAAATAAAATGTTTATTATAACTAACTGAAGTACAAATGTTTTAAACTATTTTAAAAGTATTAAAAATATATAAAAGTTTAAAAGTTTTTACTTGCCTTGGCATAATGTTTCCGTTAATTTCAAGTTCTCCATCGCTTAAAAGCTTTTGACTATTTAAAATTCCCGATAATTTAATGTTACAAGCGGCAGATCCAGATATGTCCAATCTTACTGGTAATCCTGTGGTCGAAGGTACAACGTATGAAGAATCTAAAAACATGGCTGTATTTTCGTAATGTACTATTTCCTTGCCAGATAATATCTGTTTAACCTTTTCCCATGGATTTAAATTGGCCAGTGTAGTGCGTATCTCTTGATCACTATCTAACATCGTGAATTTAATTTCGTTACCAAAAATTTTATAACTGAGACTAATACGTGGATTATCGAAATCATTATCGATGACGTTGGGTAAACTTTTGACACTGTTCCAGTATTCTTTTTCGTCGTCTTGATTTTTTACGGAACGGAAGTGACGTAAAAATTGACGAAAATGATCTCCTACTTTGACTCCGCTGAAAGGTCCATTTGGTCCAAAAAGATTTTCTGCGTAAAATTCAAGGCCTTCCGTACGCATACTTACTTCAAAAAAGTTAACAGATTCGCCGAAAAGATCAACAGTCATATTAAAAGACGTTGTTCGGGGAATATAAGATTTCGGAGAGAAAATTACGTTTGTTTGAAAATTCGCACCAAAATTATACTCTTCTGAGAAGAAGGAATTTTCATAACTACGTGAAAATTTACGGAAATCGCTGTTGAATTTACTGCCCAAATCGCGATCAGTGAGTAAGCTTTGAATTTCTATGCGTGTTGGTGAAGACGAAGAGAGCATATTGTTTAAGTGGCTCCAAACAAACGAACCAACTGTCAATAAATAAATTTTGATTAATCATCAAAAATAATTAAAAAATAACAATTGCATTTTTAAACTTTTTTTACAATTAAACTAAAAAAATCATTAAATTTGAATACTTTTTATTTGGCAAGTTTAAAATCTTAATTTTCTAGAAGAAGGCTATATCCTGTTCACTTGAGAATAAAATAATATAAATGTGAATAGAAATGTTAAAAAATGTTAAAGTACCTTGGTTAACTTCTTCTTCTTCAAGCGTCCGACGAACAATTTTCACTACATTGTAATCAGGGCACCTCATGACTTGTAAATAAGAGGCTATTCGTAATTCGGTATCGACTGTAAAGTTTCTATAGTGATTTAAAAAAAATTGATCCCTGGTTTTTTCACAAGAATTAAGTCTTCGATGGGCATCAATAGCGGCAATCTTAACTTCCATAGGTATAAAACCACTTTCATCTTTTATACACTTTCTCAGTTTTTCTACGAGAGTATCCGTTTCTACTCCTGCATTTCCCACGGCTTTGAGTGCTTCCAAAGTCTGTAATATATAATATAAGTAATTCAATAGTAAAAGGAGATAAATTTTAATATATTTTATATAGAAATAAAAGTAAGTTTTATATAATATTATTTCGTAAAAATTGGTAATAAAAGTACTTCTTACCCGTTTGATATCTGAGCGCTCATAAGGATGTGGTAAACAACCGTTTTCTACGTCGTGTTCGACATACTTCATGAACTTTCTTATAGGCTCGAGATTCACGCAATTATGCTCGTGATTTGTACAATATGCATGTATAACAGATGAATAACTTAGTATGAATTGCGTTTCGGGAATATTATGCTGAAACTCCAGCAGCGGTGCAAGCGCATATATTGTGCGTCTATCCGGTCTTGGTATCAGAGTAAAAGCTGTCACCCAAAAACTTACTTTGCTCTTGTCTACACTTTTCTTTATAATTAAATCCCTCATAACGTTAACCGCGGCATTGCTTCCAATATATGGTAATGCATCGATAATATGTTTTCTGAAAGTAAATGATTTTCGTTTTAATTTGAAAAAAAAAAAAATGCTTTTATCGAACTTTTTTTAATTTTGCATCCAAATACCATTGATTGTATATTTATTTTTAACTAGAAAATAATAAAAAAAAAAAAAAAAAAATGTTTCACTTTGTTTAATAATGAAAATAACATTTTTAGGTTTAAGTATTTGATAAAACGCAAATATTTCAAAGAAAATGCAGTTTATTTAACATGGCGCTTTAACTCACCGGCCAGTTTTGCAAATACTCTGCGCTCGATGATAAAGCTGCGAAAGTCCTTCATAATCAAGCATACGTGCCGAATGAATGAACTTGGTAAAAGTCTCGGCGACGTTCTCACGTAGTTCCTGCGGTGTGCCAAGGGCGCACATAGTTTTCAACAGATCTCTCGAAGTACGAAGCTCGCCGTATATCGTACGAGGCGATTTTGCATGATCGTATAGCAAAGTCGTTCTCTTCGAGTGCACGAAGCCTTCCTCTTCGTCCGGTAAACGTGTCCCGTAGACGTCGGTTTGCGGATTGGCTTCCAACTCGGCTATCAATTCCAAACTCGAAATTATCTATAATTATATTTTTTAATTTAACAAAGATTTAATTCACTCATGTTATGTAAGACTTACAATTACTTTCATTACAATTGCTTTTTACTTTGTAAAATTAGTAGTATTAGTTTTATTATTTAATCCTGAGTAAATTATGCGGAAAGACTTTATGTACGTACTTCGGTTCTTGCGCCGGCGTTGTCATTGTTGGAAAGTGGTTTGAGTCGATGGCTGTCGCGACATTCCACCCTTTGATAGACATTGTGATCAATCGTGATCTCGCACTCGCTATTGGAAGCCAAAAGCGGCTGTCTGAGCGCGTGAGCTCTTGACAATGGACTTCGATAAGTTTGCGACTGGATAAGCGAGAGATGTTTCGCGCTGTGCCGACAACTCGCCAGATTTTTACTTTTCCGTACAATGAGACTGGTGCGTCGCGCTTCGTGAAGTCTGTAACGCGTCTCGCAAATTCCTGAAATTATGCATTATACGTTGTTTATTTATTTATCAAATGAAATAAACGTCATTTACGAAAGATCATTATTTTAAAGAAATATCTATATTTTCTGGAGATTATAATTTACTTTTAGATGATTTAATTTTATATGAGGATCGATGAAAAAGTTATTTTCGCGCATTACTCAAACCTTACTTAATCAAAATTTTGACGAAAACTAAAGGCTTTGTTAATTTTTCGAAGCGTACCGTTAACGTCGAGCTCATCGTGTCGTCGATCGACGTCGAACCTGAGCATCGTATTTTGCACCATGGAAAGCAGACCGCGCTTGAGATTGAGGGCCCAGACCTCGTCGTCGGGCGCGGGACAGAGCTCGCGCACGACACCGTCGTCGAAGGCGAAGCGCAGGGCGTTGCGCTCGAGGCTGCTCTTGAACTCGGCACCCGCTCGATCCGGAAATTCGGGCTGGTAATTGTCCCGGTCGTGGCTGATGCTGACGTTCGCAAAGCGCAGCGAGCCCTCGCAAGGGCTGAAGAAACGCAGCGTCACGTTCGCGTCTATGAAGAGCCGCGACTCGTTTCGCTGCCATTGCTGATCGCCCAAGTTCGCGCTTACGTCTACTCGGTAGCGGTACTGGTAGTAAACCTTTTCCAAGTACTTGAACTTTCGATCGGCTGGTACTGTAATTTTAATTTAATAATGTTCGATTAAATTTTTATTAAAATCCATAATATAGATAATATTAAAAAGTAAATGTTTTTTTTTTTTTTTTTTTTTTAAATACTTATAAAATATTATTTACCGTGGCATTTTACTCTTCCACATAGTGTTGGATCTTTGACAATCTCTGTAAAAAAAAAAGAAAATGATAAATAATTAAAAATTAGCTTATCAATTTTATTGCATTAAGGAACTTAACAATTTTACATTTGTTCCGGTATCTTTTATATTTCGCAAATTTAAAAAATTTTTTTTTTAATTTTAACACTGTATCAATCACGACCGATCAAACGAATTTTTTTTCATCGAAGTATTCCATTTTTTACATTCTTACTTCAATTCATCCAATTTGTTTTTTTTTTTTTTTTTTTTAATTCTATACGTAAATAATATGGAATCATTATTTACACGTCAATTTTAATAAATGGTATATTATTTGCGATACATTGTAAAATATATAACTCTTTAAAGATGGATTATTTGGCTTGGGAGGATTCCTGATGTTAGATCAACGTGTCTAGTTCAAAGTTTACTTGTCTCGAATGATTTACAATATTATACTGCAATGCTTAAATAGAAATTACAAAATAAATCACTGTAAAATATACATATTTTTTCAATACGAATTCATTTATTTATAAAATCATCGCCATCATTATATGAAATAATTAAAGAATATGTTAAATTATTTTATTATTTATAGTAATCATATTGAATAAGAAAAATAAAATTTCGATGTGTTAAATTATTTAAATAAGCCGATTTAAATATATAAATAGAAAAAAATTTACATTAAAATTAGTAATAGAATAATTGATGAGATGAAAAACGTTCGATATTAAATTAATAGGGCTTAATATTTTAATTTTCGCTATTGATAAACATATTGCAAAACATTGAATGCAAAATAAGCATGGCTCGTGAGCACATTTTTCTGTTACGTGGCGTTGAACGATTAAAAATTTAAGCGTAATAAAAGGGGAAAAAAAATGAAAACTGATAATAAGTGTTTCATAAGTCGTTTCTCGTCTCTCAGTAATTCATTCAATTTTGTTGACTTTATTTTCGTCTATTAGTATTAAATATTAAAATAACTTAAGAATTAATGGATTTTATTGGTTTGATGAAAATTTTAATTCTTTTTTAATTCGTTCGTTGAACATTTTTATTTAAAAAAAAAAAAAAAAAAATGTGTCGCGAAAATTTGATGTAAACAGTAAAAAAACCCACGAATGATTCATAAAGCGAGATATTAAAAAAGTTAAAAATATTCTACTCGCATAAGGAATCAAATTAAAGTGTAAGATAAATATTAGATAAATGAATTTTATTTTCGAGAAAGAGTAAACAAAATTTTTTCAAAATTTAATTTTATAAAAATATAAATATTATTGTTTTGCGGATTTTGTTTGATATAGACATTAAAACATTTTCTTATATGTTTTTAAAATAAATTCGCGTGTTAATACAGAATTAATTCGAGTTGCATTAACTTCAATAACTGCAACTTGTTTAAAATAAATTTAGTAAGTGGGTCACTTATTTTTAACCTGAATTCATACTTTGACCAATATTTATAAACATTTATATAATTTTGGAGATTTTCTTTTTTTATTTGAAAATTTTAATATATTTATTTGAAATAAAATAATATTATATATAAAATAAATTATATATAAAACGTTGCATGAAAGAATAAAAATTTATGTTTAACTTGAAAGTTACTTTTGATAATAATTATAGAATTTATTGTTAAAAATAATAATAAATAATAAAATAATCATTATTATAATTTTTTTATAGTATATAAATCTTTCACATGTAACGTTTTCTACATTTTTAAGTGTAATTAACCCAGAAAAAAATAAAATCCAATCGACGCAGATCAACTTTGATCAGTTTAGATTTTTTAGTACAATTAGATATACTTTAATTCGTCAACATATATTATGATCTACGGAGAATTCAATCGATAAATTGGAATTGAAAACTATAAATTTTTTTGATATTTTGAAAATTATAAATTGATAATGTTTTCATGTATAGCGATTGAAGAAGATAAGCGCAAATGAAAGTAAATCTTATTGCGCCAAAATTTACGTAAATTTATGATCAAAAGTGTTTTTTCTTACATCTTTTAGGCCTGTTTTACTTGAATTATATAGAATAATTTATCGAAGAAAAATAACTAATAATAACACATTAACGTAAAACATTGCGTTTTTATATAAATATTATATTGCACATTGCATCACATTTTATCATAATCATGTAACACGTTAATTTAATACAGCGAGGATTCATTTAAAAAATTTAAGTATTTTGATTTCATAAGTTTAATCATATTATTTTTTCTATTTTTAAGTATTCAAAAAATTATTTATCTTATAGTTGTAAATTAAAATATTACAACTTATTAGTTTTAAGTAAATAAATATAAATATTTTAACTTGGTAAGAATTTATATAATCAGGTTTATTTACAATGTTCGAAGTAATTACGAAAGTTTTAAGTGATACTTAATATTAAAGCAGTGTAATTTTTATTCAAAAATGAATTATAATTTTTAAGTAATTCATAAATTTGAAAATTAAGATGAAATAATTTTTTAACGTTAGTTATTTGTTTACTATTATAATTATATTGATTTAACGGTAGTAATTATTATAGGTATGAAAAATATGACTACGATAAAGTTAAAAAGTAAGCAAGCCTATTAAAAATATCAAGAAAATACAATTATTCCGTTGCTCCAAATAATCTTTGAATTGAATAAAAAAATGTATGGCGGTATAACTATACATCATTAAAAAATCCATAAAACGCATAGGTCCCATGCATTTGTTAAAATAAGTCGCGTATCCGCAGACTTTAACGAGGGCGCGAGCGTTAAACTCACCTCCGGTAGCGCCGAGAAAAACGAGCGCGAGCAGCAGAAGCCGCAGCATCGGCGAGCTCGAGAGCGACATGTTCGCTTAATGTCAACCCCGTCAAATTCGTTGGGCACAGCTTCGCCGCATCACCGCGTAAAGGAATCACCTAGCGGTTGAAAAATAAGAGTAAAACAAAGCGTCGAAGAAAAATTGAAAGAAAGAAATATACAATTGTCGTAAGCTCAAACGCGCACAACCGCACGGATAACGTAAATTAATGTATGTGTATACAAAGAGGAGATTATTGCGCGGATACGACGAGCGACAACTACACACTGCTCTCGCCGCGTCGATTGAGCGATCCGCGTTTAAACGGGCGCTTCCTGTACGTACGTCTGTGCCGCCGGCAGCCGACTAATGCGACAGAGAGATGCTGAGTTCTTTGGGTCTAAGCGTCGGACGCCCCGAGGGGTCGGAAGGTCCCCGCCTTTGATAAGATAAACTTACCGTATCCCAGAAATGAGTGCGAGCGAGAGGGAAAGAGGAGAGCAAAAGATCTATTGGATATACATATATACCAACATATATATATGTATATTTTGAGAGAGGACCTTTCGGCCGTTATGCTGTATACGCATCGACATAAGTTTTCTCACGAAATTCTTTGCGGCCACGTGCTTTCTTTAGGAAATTAAAATTTGTCCGTTTTGAGTAACACGTGTTGGCCCGATGTCGTGTTTCTACGTTATACACGCGCTTATTTTACTGCACTTTTCCATTATATACGACCGTTACACTTTGGCTTTCCATTTATGGCACCAATACTGTGACGTTGTATTTTCTTTGGCTGACATAAAGGTCATAAAATTCGAAGAAAACGTTGCGTGCTATGTATGTCTAAGCACTGCATTTTTCATCGCCTCGTATTTTTTTCATTTTCAGAAATTCTGAACTAACTGCTTCTTTTGCAGCTAAACGGTAACGCGTATTTTAAATAAGAGAAATAAAAACAATTTTTAAAATTATATTAAAGTGTAACGAGAAACAGCTTTTCTAGTAATCTATCAAATCGGTGCCTAATGCTGAAATATACTTATTTTTCTTCGCCTTGGATGAATCATTTGTATCTGTAAAAAAAAAAAAAAAAAAATTATTGCGATATTATATGTTTTAAAAGCAATAGTATAATCACAGATAGCGCAATAAACCAATATCAAAAGAAATCTTTAGTGTTTTATATTTAAATAAGAATTTTTATTTATTCTTGCTCGAGAGCCAAGATCGCCGCTACTTGTCGTTTCTCTTATCAGCGCTGGCAAGATGACCCCTATCTACGACTTGCTCGACATTTTCCAGTGGTTTACTCGGCGATAAACGGTCGCGCATTTACGAGCTCTCGACCTTGCGCTGAAAGCTCGCGGGCGCGCGCTCTTTTTTCTCAATGGGAACGTAGTACAAGAGGCGGTATAGGAGATCGTTTGCTTCTCATTATTTTATACTCTATGTCTCTCTCTTTTTCTTAATCAATGAATTTTTTATTGTGTTCAGGTTAAAGCGAGATATTTCTAAAACTGAAAAATAGAAAAAATTATTTAATTAATAACATTAACTTGTATTGTTGCTCAATATACATAAGCAAAAATTAATTAGTTCATTAGTTTGTTAATATCTATAGTAAATTTTTAAGCAATAACATTCATTGACAATAATATATGATGATATTAACGCATATCCAAGCTAAAATAAGATGAAAATCTTATATTTTATAATTTTTATAAAGAAAGTTATAAAAACAATAGAAAATTATATAAGATGTAAAAGTATTGGTTCTAATGATATATAAATGTTAACATAAACAAAATTCAATCAAACAGAAGACTTATTAGTTAATTTTAATGTTTACAGATTTCATAAACCATTTATAAGACATTTATTACATATAGGTACTGAATTAGCTACCCTTATTGATTAATAAATTCATTATAATATAAAAATTATGTACATGTATGTTATACAAAATATCAATTTTATTATTACAATTAGTTGATCGTAATAATAAAATTGACATTTTTTACTATGTATATAATTTTTATATTTTAACAAATAAATTTAATAAAATTTAAATTATATATAAATTAAGTAAAGCATTTGCTTTATAAATTTTTAGTTCAAATAGAAAAAATTTTGCAAAAAAAAAAAAAAAAATTAATTTTAAATTTATTAAAATAATTATTCTTACAATTACTATGCGTTTAACCGTTACGATTCAATATAAATTTTTTTATACTTATTTACAGTACAATTATAAAAGTATTATACTTTTATTAGTTGAATATAAAAAAGTTTATGAAGAGCAAATTTTATTTTTAAACAAAATTTTTAATTGATATTATTTTAACAAATAATTTTCTATTACATATTTATTATGTAAGATAATTAATTCTTACAAAATATTATTTAGGATCATTTATAGTACAAATTAATAATAATTTCAAAATCATTTGTTTATAAATCTTTGTATATTTCAATAATTTATTACTTACAAACCAATTACTTATTTTCGTAACTGAAATTTCGAAACTTTTTAATCGAATATTACTTTTACTATATATGCTTATAAATATACATCTTACAAAAGATTTGCATTCACTTTAAAGGATGACATGTATAAACAAAATTTTTATATTTTTGTAACAATTTCTAAAGCTTACATACTTTAAAGGATAAAACTATTTATTAAAGTTGAAAAAAATTATAATAATATCTAAATTTATCTCTTGTACATAAGTAAACACAATATTTTTAAAATTACATATTTTAACCGTTTACATTTATACGGCACAATACGGTCGATTAATTTAAATGTATAGTGAGAAAATTTGACCTGCAGGGGGAGCTATAATCCACAAAATTATTGAAGAGTTCTTGACCGTTATTTAGATCAAAAATAAATGTTCAATCAAGTGTATGGTTACATATGCAAATGATTGTTGACTGATAAATGAATATTTAACATGTTACAAAACAAAATTTTTACATTTGTATTATCTAAAGCAACAGTCGCCGTTCACATCCAGAATGTTCACTATTGATTCTTCATTTTTATAGTTAATTCACGTGTAAGTTTTATAATTTTTTTTATTTGCTTGCCATTTGACTGTAAATTTTTTTATGAATAATAACGTAAATATATTTATATATAAAGTTTTAAAATTATTAATAAATACATTATAAATAATTAGAACTAAAACATATTTTTTAAAAATAATAATAACGTATATATGAGAATGCAATCAATTGCGTACTAAAATCTACAAAACAATTTATTTTTTAAATTCATGTACAACAATTTGTAAGAAACATTTAATAATAATACAATAAAAAATAAAATATAATTTTAAATCACTATGCTTATATTTTTTGATTATAACATTACAGATATTTCTTTAAAGTTAATATCAACTTTGAAATACATTTGAATTTAAAACATTGAATAAATGATTATGTATGTCCATTTGATTTCCAAAATAATTATTAAAATAATAAAATTAAATTAAATTTCATCATAAGAATATGTGTAATTATATAAAGAAATAAAATTATTTTAATATCAATTTATTATGATATAACTAGTAGAGTAAATATATTTTCTAGCGAAAAAAACATATGTGTATTAAATGAATATAATCGATGTTAATATTAATTAAAAATTAAAAAAACTCATTATATAAACGTTTTTTTTTTTTTTTTTTTTTGAAATTTATAAACTAACAATTACGGCTAATAACTGCAGAAAACTGATATTATCCGAAATCTGAAATTCTAAATTTTAATATTTTTATCCATATATCATCAGTTTTTAACTTTTTCCTTTATTTATTTGCATTTCTTTCTACTAAATTTATTATTATAATTATAGCACCAAGATATTATATTAACAATAATAATAATGATTTTAGTTTAACAGGTTACCTTAAATAATAGCACACTATGTTTTAATTAATGTATATTGATGCATACTTAAAATGCTGATTAATTTTAAAAAGGTCATTTAAATTTACGCGCAATATTAACTACTTTATGCGCATGCGTTATAAGAATAATATCAAAATTCCGTTTAACAGAATATATTGTTAGCGCATCTATTCGACCTTTTTTTATTAATTTATATTATTTTTTATAAAATTTAATTTTTTTACTTTTTTTTCATTAAATTATAAATTAAGTTTACAGTGATGAAAATGAAATTATTTCACTTTTTAATTGATTTACCTTTTAAACTGTTAAAAAGTTTATATAAAAAAGTAAACGTGTAATTAAAATTAAGTGGTAAAAATGTAAATGGAGAATTATTTAAAAATAAAATTAGAATATTTTATTTTTATTGGGAAAATAATTGATATATTATTATTTAAAGTAACTTAGTAAATAAATGCATTGCAGGCGGAGCTTAATAATGAGATATTGTTAGTGTATGTTTCCTCCAAAATTAAATCACTAGTTCATGTTTGAACAGTTTCGTTTATGCATATATACATGTTTACGCTTGGTTTTGTCATTGTATAGTTTATGTTTCGCATTTGTGTACGTAAATCAAGTGACTCTAGTATATGTAAATGTTAGAAAAGTTACATGATTCTCATAGTTTACGAAAGATGCAATGACGCACAAATGTTGTGTTCGAGATTGCGAGGAAATAGTCAAAGAAACACGGTCGAAGGGTTTGCCTTTGCACAAGTTCCCTAAAGATGTGCTTTTGAGAAACAAGTGGCTGACAAGTGGGGGTTTTGAACCCGATTTCAAACCAACCTCTAGTCAAATTGTTTGTTATAAACATTTTAAACAAGCTGACTACGAAATCGGAAGAAGTCACAAATTGTTTTTAAAGAAAGGCTCTATACCGACTATTTTTGATGATTACAACAATCATCCAGATCCAATAAGTCCGACGTCATCTTTCATAACCTCTAGATTACAAGCAAGGGAATTTAGATTGTCTCAATCACTTACATCTGTAGAGTTTGACAACTCTAGCAATTATTTTGAAACTTCATGCTCCAGTTTGGAAGCGTCTATGGACTCTTCAAATTCTTTAAATTCTAGTTTTACTAAAAAAGACTTTGATACATCGACAAGTAAAGAAATAAGTTTTGAAGCAGCTGATATAGATAATATAAATAAAAAAGATTTAATAAATTCTCCATCAAAAATCTTACCTTTGCTTGACCCTGATGTGAGAAATATTTCAAAAACAAATACTATCGATGAGCAATCAAATTCTGTAATAATTGACGAAAAGAAAAAAGCTAAAATGAATGATTCTAAATCAAAAATGACTAATCGACCAGGTTTAAATTTTATGCCCGGATCTAAATTGGAAGCAAAAGATTTTAATGAAAAATGGTATTCTGCTCGGGTTGTTGAAACAGACTGGATTGAACGAGAAGTTTTAATTCATTTTGATAAATGGAGTTCAAGATTTGATGAATGGATTCCAATGGATAGTTCTAGATTGCGAGTATTACAAACATATTCTAAAGAATTGAAAGCAAGAGAATTTGCAGTTGGAGAAAGAATTTTAGCTACATGGGTGGACGGGAAAAAATATCCAGCAAAAGTAAACGCTGCATTAGAAAATGACAGATATGATGTATTATTTGATGATGGATATTCAAAAATTTTAAAAGCTTCAAAAATGACTAAACTTTTAGAAATATCTCCTAGTAAATTAGAAGAAGAAAATGAATATATTGGAAGTAAACAAGAACGAAGAGATAAAAAGAGAAAGCATACAATTACTGAACTATTTCATTCACATTCAAAAAAGAAAATAAAAAATGAAAGCGATAAAACTTATAAAAAGCAAGATATTACTGATGTGCGTAATATAAAATGCATAGCAAAAACAGAACCTACTAATAGTCATAAAATTGATATTGATTCAGGAAATGACAATTTTCATAATACAGAGTGCACGGGTAAAATAAAAAAAATTAAAAAAGAAATTTTAAAACATAATACAGATCCAGAACACACTAAATCTTTTGAAAAAATTTCTGAGGAAAGTATTTTAGGTGGATTAGAAGAAGATTATGCTACGTATATTGGAAATTTACGTGTTGAAATTGAGGATAGTACATATAAATGTCCAAAGAGTGGATGCAACAAAAACTTTAGAAAGGAAAACTTGTTACAAATGCATATAAAACATTATCACCCTGAATATTCAAAATTTTTGGGTTCAACACCTAATGTTGCTGATTTAGCTTATGCTAGAACTATTGGTGAATCTGTTGAAGATGTTATTCCTAAGAAATCAAGAATTGTTTCTTCGCAAATAACGCAAAATATTCATGGTGCATCATTAACTACTCATAATACAGATTCGGATGTTAGTCAAACAGAAATTGACAATAAATTTGAAAGTAAACTTTCTGTTGAAACTAATATTAGTGTACCTGAAGATAATTCTTCAGAACAAAGTAATAGTTGTACAATGTCTCCGGGAACTTTATTTGATATGCGTTTTAAGGAAGAAAAAACTCATACAGGTATAAAAACTTTACCTCCTGTTAGACAACCTACTACCACACAAGTAACCGATGATGGCGAACAATTGCCACATCTAAATATAATAAATGATACACAAAAATTGATATCCTTAAATGATAAAGGAAAAGTACATAGAAAGAAACAATATTATTCAGATTCAGTTGGTAAGTTAAAGAAACGAAGAACTTCGGATCATGAAGAAAATTATGATCATTTCGAAGATAGTTTGTTAGATGGCAACGATACTTCGGATTTAACCTTTAAATCCAATAGTACGAGTAATAATAGACCAGAAACGGATAACAATGACAGTAGTCAAAGCAAAAATGATAATATTATGATGATAAATGGTGAATTAATTAAAGTAGAGAAATTACGCAGAGAAGAAATTATAAATTGCACATGTGGTATTACCGAAGAAGATGGATTGATGATACAATGTGATCTTTGTTTATGTTGGCAACATGGTCATTGTAATGCCATAGAAAAAGAGAAAGATGTTCCTGAAAAATATATATGTTATATATGTCAACATCCGCATCGACAACGTGCTTCAAGAAAATATTTTCATGATCAAGACTGGATTCGTGAAGGAAAATTGTCTAGTTTATCTAGTTATTCTAGTGACCTATTAAAATCAAACGAAAGAACAGCTATGTTAAAACGTACATATGATTTAATTGCTGGCCTTCTACAACTTCAGGATTTACTTTATAGTTTAAGAGTAAAAGTGAATGTTGCTCAGAATAAAGATCATCCTAAACTTTATCTATGGGCAAAAATTTGGAGTAAAATAAAAATTCCTTCTTTTAAATCTGAACCAGTACCAATAATGGAAGTAATAAAATCTGAAAACTGCAACGATGGATATCCTGAAGAAAGTAAAAAAGATAAATTAGAATTTTCCTTTTCTACAAAAAATGATGCCGATCAGAAGTTAATTACGTCCAATACAGAATTAATGAAAATTTTAGAAGAAGACAGTACTCAAGCCGATGAATCTAAATCTACAACAAAATATTTAAATAATTTTAAAGACGAAGGACGAATTTTATTAGATGCATTAACAAGAAATGGATTTGAAGGACAAGATAATCAAATAGCTACTATAAAAAATGAAATTAATAATCATGATACACCAATAAAACATTCAGCAACTCGATATTCTATTTCTGATAAATCTCTTAAAACACAAATCACTTCGTCACAAGCTAATGATAAAACGTCGACAATTTCACAACCAATTATACCAGAGCCAGAAGCTCCAATTGATCCAGTTGAATGTAAATTGAGATTATTAGAGCACATTGATCATTTTCAAAATTACGTTGATGTTACCTTGAACTTTATGGAAGTACAATTGTCTGCCTTAGAAAATGTGAATGTTTCTGAAAAACGAAACGATAATCTTGATGAAATCGACGATATACAAACTAAACAAACGCTACAAATGTTACTTCATGATTTAGAAACTGTACGAAAAATAGCGGCGCTGTGTTAATATTTAATTATATGTATATAATTTTGCAAAAGTTGTATAAAAAAACATAGTTTGATAAAGCTTGTAAATTTATGAATAAACATGTTTATCATAGTTATATTTATTAAATATGATTTTAAATTTTATTTATATAATACCTTTCGATTTCTATTATTATTATTATTATTATTATTATTATTATTATTATTATTATTATTATAAGCGTAATAGAAAATAAAAATAGAGATGTATTTTTTTTTTTTTTTTTATTAAAAATGACGATTGCAAATGATAAAATGAAATTTTTAATTTTTATTCCATACAATGCGATTGTTTTTAAAAATATGTAAATATATTAAAACGAAATTAAAATTAAATAATACGTAAATATACATATAAAATATAAAACTGAATTATTTTTTAGCTATTATAAAATAAAAAAATGTAAATAAAATTTGATAAAATATCCTTATCCGTTATCTCCTTTTTTTTTTCGTCACGCTTTAAATGCGAGAAATAAAATATCGCTATAGGAGCGAGGCCCGAAGCTATAAAACGACAACAAAAGAGCCTCTATTGTCCGGCGGGGGTTTTTACGACCGAATGGAAAAATTTTTTTTCTCGCTGCGCACTCACATAAGCCATAATTTATAATTCGGTATTCGAGTGCAAGATTTTCACCGTAATTTTTTACCTTTTGAAAAATTAGTTTTCAAAACTTTTCGCACAACGAAAGTTTTTTAACGTACTATATTCTTTATTCTTCTATTCTTATTTTTTATTCTCGACAGCTGAAATTCCGAATAAATAAAATCCAGGCAATTTTTAAGCATAATTAGTATTAAATAATTAATACTAATTTGATATAAATAAATATGTTATGAATAAATTTTAATTTATGAAGAACAAGACAATAACAGTTTCGATTTATTAAATTTTCTTTTTATTACATATGTAATTTATAATTACATATAAAATATACATAAACCATAAATACTTTATCAATCTAATTTTGAAATAGAATAAACAATTAATTAATATTACTATTATTTAGGTATTAAAATTATAATTATATTTAAAAGGAAGTAATAAAAATCAAAACATTTATTTCTATGTTTAATAAATATTTAACTAAAGTAAAAAAGAGAAAATAATACCAACTGTTTATTATTCAAAAATATTTTTTTTTTTATTAATCAAACTACTTTTCGTTTTCAGATAATTGCTTCGAAGTAACGACGAATCGAACGAGTAATTATCGTTTATCGCGGTAGTGAAAAGACAAAATAAATAAAATGAATGCATTAAGAACGTTAACGCGCGCGACTTATTCCAGTTTGAACAAGCGAAAATTGCACGCGTCGAATATCCAAAGGAGCGAATCTAACTTATTCCGACCACTGACGCACTTTACAGACGAGGAAATAAAGATGCGCGACACCGTACGACGTCTTGCCGACGAGGTAATAAAGCCCGTCGTACGTAAAATGGAGGCCGAGAAAAAATTCGACTCTCGAGTACTCGATAAGCTGTTCGACACGGGAATAATGGGCATGGAAATACCGACCGAGTACGGAGGCACCGGTTGCAATTTCACCTCGAGCATGATTGCCGTGGAGGAGATCGCTAAGGTCGACGGCTCGGTTGCCGTACTCGTCGACATTCAAAACACCCTGGTGAACGCTATAATACGAAAGGTTGGCTCGGAGGAACAAAAGACCAAGTACTTTCCTCTCCTTGCTCAAAAGTACGCGGGCAGTTTTTGTTTAAGCGAGAGCACATCTGGCACCGATGCTTTCGCGTTGAAAACCGTTGCGAGGAACGACGGCGATCATTACGTCATCAACGGGACGAAAATGTGGATCTCGAATTCGGATATAGCAAAGGTCTTCGTCGTCTTCGTCAATGCCAATCCTTCGGCTGGTTATCGAGGTCACGGATGCGTCTTGTTTCAGACCCGAAGAAACACCATCGCTTAAACTTATTAATTTTCTTCTTTTTTTTTTTTTTTTTTTTTTTTTTTATTATTTTCATAAAATTGTAGAAAAGTGCATAAAACGTAATATTTTATTCATTTAAAGTAAAGTAATTTTCGTATTCTATGAAACTATATAATAATACTTTTGCTTTAAAAAAAAAAAAAAAAAGAGTAAATACGATTAAATTGAATTTGCTTTTGAAACTATTTAAAATTTATCCTTAAAATTAAATAGCCATGCGATTATGAATAAAAAAATAAAAAAAATATCATGTTTAATACAGGTATCACGGCATTTCTAATCGATCGAGACACGGCCGGTTTGACGATAGCCAAGCCCGAGTCTAAACTCGGCTTGGAGGCATCGGGCACGCGGGCCGTACATCTGGAGGACGTGCGAGTCCCGGCGAGCAACATCCTCGGAGAATTGGGAAAGGGCTACAGGTACGCAGCCGGTCTTCTCAACGAGAGTCGAGTTGGCATCGGCGCTCAAATGGTTGGTATTGCGCAAGGTTGCTTGGACGCCACCGTGCCTTATACCCTCGAGAGGAAACAATTCGGCAAGGAGATATTTTCCTTTCAATCGTTGCAGCATCAGGTAAAACATCCATTTCTTTTTATTGTAAAAAATCTTTTAAGCTTTTTAAGAAGTTTAAAACAAATGACGTTTAAAATTTATTTAAAAGCAAACGTAATTGTTTTCTTTATTTTAATAATTTATCGTTCATTAGAAAAAATGAATAGTATTAAATTTTGTAATAATTAATAAAATATAAAGGGTAAATACTGCGACATTTTTATAATATGCGACTGCAGGTAAACTATAATAAAATAATTTTATTAAACGTCAACCAATTGATTATTAGATTAATAAAATTTGAGATTAATTTAATTGGTTTTTCGGCTAAACTAGACGCCATAGCGATTTGAATTTCTTGTTCTTTAAGTGTTGCAATAGAAACTAAATTGATGAATAAAATTAACAGGAATGAAAATAAACGTTATGATCTCGTTAATATTTTAATATAAGATAAAAAATTATTTAAAATAAAACTCTTTTTTACTTTAACGTTTAAAAGTTTGTCATCATACTTTATTTAAAAAATTAACGATTATTGTAAGAAAATTTGCAAGTACTAATTTAATAAAAATAACGCAAAAAATATTCGTGCCGCTTTAATTTAAGCACCGTTTCTTGATTCGAATTTTAGATCGCCCAGATCGCCGTAGAAATAGAATGCGCGCGATTACTCGTCTACAACGCGGCTCGAATGGTAGATCACGGGGAAGACGTGATGAAGGAAGCGTCGATGGCGAAATTTTACGCCTCGGAGATGGCTCAAAGGGTCACCTCCAAGTGCATCGATCTCATGGGTGGCGTCGGTTTCAGCAAGGACTATCCTCATGAGAAATACTTTAGAGACTGCAAAGCCGGGACTATTTACGAAGGCACCAGCAACATGCAGCTCACAACAATTGCAAAGTGCATACAGAAAGCATACTCATGATTATAAGCCGTTGAATAAACATTGAATAATCGCACGAGCGTTGCAAATTCTTTTCCTTCGAGGAATTTTTTTTGGAGGATTTTTTTTTTTTTTTTTTAGACTTTTATTTTTTGTATTATTCTTTATTTTTTTTTTTTTTTATTTTTATCTTATTATGATTATAATTTGTTTTAATGCCAACTTACCATGAATTATATAAAAATGTTTAATTTAAAAAATAGTTGTTTCATTATATTTTTAACTTTAACGTATACAATTTTAATAATCTTTTTCGTCGTAAACTTGAAGAAAGAACACAGAATTTTGAAATTTATTAGTTCATAATTTTGATACGTACCATTCATATTTAAGTTTATTAAAAGTTAGATATTTATTTGAGTATAAAATTACCAAAAAAATAAACAATAATAATTTTATGCAAATTTCAATTCGATTATAAATTAAAAACATAAACAAAATCAAAGTAATATTATTAAAACGCGATTTATAATACAAATAAAAAAATTACATAAAAAATGGTAAAACTTCAAATTTATGTTCATGAAAATGTGATCTTTACGCCTCATTAAAATGTAATTTATTAACATAAAATTGAGCTTGCTATTCTTTTTAAAATGCCCATATAAAACCAATCAGTTAATTATTGATTTATCGACTAATACAAATCCATCTAACAGTCAATTTTGATGATTGATATTTTAATTTAGTCTTATATAAATTAACCAGTTTCAAATACTTTCAGTATAATACGTAATATATTTATGCTATCGTTTTTAACATATTTTGTATATACATTAAATTAATAAAATTTCAGTTCAAAAAAAAAAAAAAAAGAAAACTGTAATTAAAATTGTTCACCCTTTAAAATGTTTTATCGTACACCGAATTTGAGCTTATGCAGTAGACATGTCTGTAGTGGACTTTGATTAGTTCACGTCATGCGCTCAATACTAAACAATAAAAGGGAGAAGGCAGTAAGTTGCTTAATAATTTAAATAAATAAAAATTAAAAGAAAAATTTTATAAAAAGTTAAAAACGAATTAAAAATAAATTATTATTAATAAACTACATCAAAATCAATATTAAATGAAACTTTCTAATCGTAAGCGATATTTCAGTCACGATAACGACTTAGTTATCAGATTTTACTATATTCAAGATAATAAATCCAATAATGTAATAACTAATGTATGTGTGTTAAAGTAAAATTTGTTAGTTTTGTTAATACTTGTTAATTTTTAAATGAAAAGTAATACAATAATGAACAATTTCAAACGTTTATATGTAGATGAAGTTTTACTTGTTTTCTTAATTGTATCTTTTCAGAGTGATTGACATTAACAATAATATATATATTACATAAATAATCGCTATAAAATACTTTGTTGTATTATGTGAATCTAACAATTATAAAACTTTTTTTTTTTTTTTTATAAACTTATAGTTATATATTGATAATACATTCGTTCATTTATACAAAAAATAATCGTCACGATAATACAATAACTTTTAGATAACGTAATTAAAATATATCTCATTCGAAATTTATTAAAAAAAAAAAAAAAAAAAAAAAAATTAACATATTTCAGCTAAAATATACGCGAAATTTTAATTGCTATCTCGATAATGCTCGACTCTCGATCGATCGTCTTCGTCTCTTTGCGGAGAGGGCGTAGTTGGGCAGCTTTTGGACATCATTTCCTCTTGCTGAATGTCAACCAATAAACTTTGTCTGCAAAGCATCGATACCGTACTCATTTTTGTTTCTTTATCCTTTCCTTTTCTCAGTTTCGTTCTTCGAAACTTGCTGGCGATTTTGCTGAGCGTCCCGGTGACTTCGACGTTGATCTTTTCGGCGCATGGCAACGACTCGGTCGCTCGGGCTGTTGCGAGTCGTTCAAACGTTCTCGTGTCCACGTTTATCATTCCCGCGCTCGCCGATTTAACGAAATCATTCTTGCTGCTTAAATCTATGCTCGTGTTTGAGTTTTGACTTTGACGGTATGATTCTATGGAAGGATCGTAGGAGTAGCAGCTAGGACCGCGGGAAAAAAAATCGTCCTTTGCCTTTTTAATTCTTTGCGCTCGTACTCTTAACGGAGTCGAATTTTCACTCGCAGGCACGTGGTTATCGTACTTATCAATGTTTTTGCTGTATCGCTTATCATTTGTTGCGCTAGATAAAGCATTTAACTTATTAATTAATTCAGGCGAAAGTTTTTCCGCTATTGTACTTTCTTGATTATTCGCTTTTTCATCTTTTTCAGGTCTAAGATTAAAATTTTTTTCTTCTTTAATACATTTGCTTTTCTCGGTATTCGTATTATTCGCGTCTTTTATTTTTTCATTTTTAATCGATAAAGTCGCATTTTCCTGTACCAGATACTGTTTTATGTTGCTGAATATTTCAGGATTTTTATTTTGAAGACTGTTTTTTCTTTTATCCAGCAAAAGAATTTTATCCTCGTCGTTTTTAAAAAATTCTTTATCATTATTAGAATCGTCAATCGATGGATTTTTCAAAGCTCCCTTGGCAAAATCTGGATTTCTAACGAAATCGGCACTCGTACTTTTTAAAATTTCACCCTTTAAATTTTTTCCACGACAATTCAAACTCGGCCGTAAGATGCTAGCACTTGCACTTTTTTCCAATCCTTTGTCCATCGTTGCAAAGTTGCCATTGGCCGAACCAGTTATGGCGCGTCGTACCTCCTCTTGATATTTTTCCATTTGCGTTCGGACTCGACGTTCACTCGTAGGCGATCTCCAAATCGGAGATCCACTTCCGCTACTCGCGGGACTTCCCGCATCTTCCTGAAGTTTCTGATTATAGCGCTGAATCATGATACGTATACTAGGGGCGGTTTCCTTCGGGGATGATCTGCGGTATTCTTTTCGCGCGAGTACCGGAGATTGTGGAAGTGGTGGGCGTTTTTCGTTGGATACGGGACACTCGGTGCTCGATTTACTTCGATGAATGTTTGAACATTTTTTGGACGTATCTGCGCGAGGACTAACGCTTTTACTCGATACTGGAATCGATTCGATCGGTGTTTCTTTGATTCCTTCGATAGTTTCGACTTCTTCTTCTTCTTCTTCTTCTTTTGGCTTTGAAGAAGAAGAAGAAGAAGAAATAGTTTTTTCTTTGCTATTTCGACGGCTAAACGGAGAAAAAATTATACGCTTTGTTTTCACAAATACACTATTTGATTCAGACTTGTTACCAAGTCTTCTGCAGTACGACTCATCTTCGTCGGTAAAATTTTCATTACCGTGCGAAGTTTGTTTATCATTTGAAGTTGAAATATTTGAAATTTGTTCGTTGGATGCCGTTGGTACGACAATTTTATTCAAAGTAGCTTCGTTTATAATTATTCGTTCAACACTTGGTGTTTCTGAAAATGTCGATACAGTTAAGGCATCGACTGGTTCCGGAGAAGATTCTTCTACGGTTTGGCTCGACTGTCGCCATTTATATCCAATTTGTGTATCGGTAAGTCTGCGAGTTTTAAGAACTTTTTTTTGACGAATGTTTCTGCTTACAGTTATCACTGAATCTTCAACATCTGTATTTTTCGGATCTTCTTTTGGCAAGAAATTTCGAGATGCATAATCATCACTTTTTGCCGCATCAGTTCTTTTAGAATTTTCACAGCTATCTTCTAAATAATAAAAGACTAAATTTTAAATGATATACGATATTACGATATTATACAAAAGAACAATATAAATGAAACCTCAATAAACTTTTGTAAAAATCATTTTTATTTTGCCATGCTTTGCTATTTTATTATGTTTAAGTAAAGTTTAAAAATTTAACAATAATGTTAATGTGTTTTGCTAAATTTTCATAAACAGTGGATTTACATTACACATATTATTAGCAAATATATACAATTATTAATTAACTTAAAAACGTGCGTCTGAGTTTATTTGAGAAAAAATCGAAAAGCTTTTTTATTTTAAAAAACTGCCAGAATTTGTTGTTTATTACGACAACTATTAAAAATAAATAAAAATAATTAATACCTTCTGTTGCATCGCTCGATTGAGTAAGTAATGTTTTAAAAACTTTTTTTGTGGCATTACATGATGATTCTGAATAATTTGCAGTGTTCGTTACCGCTTCGGATACTGAATTCTTTACCGATACTTTATCAGTTTGATGATTTTTATTATTCGAAGCAGCAAAGGTTGAAGCCTTTTTCTACAGATGTATAAAATAACGTAAGATTATTTACGCTATGGAACTTCAATGCTTATTTTATAAATTACTTACATGAAATTTTGTCTCTTCAAGCGTCTCAAGCTCTTTATTATCTTGACTTTTTTCGATATTTAAAATATTTTTATCGACATTATATTTCTCTCCTAGAACGAGAAGATTCTATTTTGGAATTTATAATTTAAATCTTTAATTAAGCTCTTACCTATATGCGGAGGAGGAATCTCTTCTTCTATTATTGTTTCGCAAATATTTATATCGCATGGTTCGAAAATTCTAAAATTTATTCGGGATAAACAGTTAGGTTTGTTTTTATTTGCAGCCAGTATTTTAAAATTCATTATGACGTATTACCTTTTACGATTATCGTCGCTCGAATAATCACCACTTTCCGAAATATTTATTTGCGATCTGGATTGCGCGTTGTCATGTTGAATTTTAAAGCTGTTATCGATATTGATATTTTCATCATAATGCTGGGAAAATCGAGAACTCTTTCGTACTCTCTAAAATAAATTAATTTTTAATAACATAAGATTATTTAATTAAAAATAAAACATTTTTTAACGACAAATATTTAAAAAATTAAGAAATATTTTACATATTTATCAGTCCATAAAAAGAATTTTTTGTTTAAGTTTAAGCAAAAGAATTAAATAAAATAAGGATAAAAATATAAATGATATTAAATGCTTCTTGTGATTTTTTTTTTTTTTTTTTTACAATTTTAATTAAAAGAAATTTTCTTATGCAAATGCACCGAAATTTCATTGTTCATTTAAAATAAAACTGTTTTTACAACAAATCAATGTTTTCATTAAAGATCATTCAACAATTGTCTGACGATGAAATGTTTACCACTTACGTGATAAGTTTCACCGGGCTGTATAAGAATAACGGGCGAGGGCTCGTGGCTCGCCGTTACGGTGCCCAGTGGTATCGCAATGCTGGTAGTTTCGCTCGCGGTGACGCAGTAAACCGGTGTCTGCTGCGGTTGAAACTTGGCCATAGGACTCGCGGTCTCCTCTATCACATCCTCGATGTCGACTATCACAGCTTCCGGCTCGGAGTCGTCCAACGCCAATTCTTCGGACATCTCTTCCTCACCGATCGTTTGCTTCGAGTCTATTCGCTCTTTAACTGTATAAAAAGATAAAGGATTTTATAAATCGTTTATTTAAATTATCGAATTATTTCTAATGATTATTGTGCTTGAAATTTTCTTAAAATTTTAATAAAATGTATCCATGCTCATACCGTCATTTTCAATTTTTCCGACATCGTTCAATGATAAACTCGAAGGTTGCCGATTTTTATCGTCTCTAAGGTTGTTTTCATTGACAACACTGCTCATTGATTTCGAGCGCTTTAATAACCGTGCGTCCTTTCGATCTGTAAATTAAAAAAAAAAAAAAAAAAAAAATTAAATCAATACTTTTTAAAATAATCTGTGATTTAACGCGCACTTACGATTTAATTCAATATTTTTGTCAGCCGCAAATATTTTGTAAGCTGGATTCAGTAATTGAAAAGTCGAATATTCTGGCGCGATACCTTGACTTTTTTCCCACTCGTATAATTTTCTCGTGAATTCTTGAGATATACCTTCGAATCTGTAAAATCCGCTCGAGGTTTGTACGAGCACGTCCCTTTTTACGGGCGTCGAATCCAATACCTGGTTCAATTCATTCATCCTGAAAGAGAATTTTTCCAATCGATTGAAAAATAAACACGCGCTTACATCTTAGCTGCGCGTTAAATTTTAAAAATTGTTATCATTATTATCATTAAATAAATAAAATCAAGTATCTCACTTTGACTTTTTATCCAATAATTTATCTCTACACTTTTCAACTCTCTGTTGTTCTCTCTCGATCATTTCAATGACTTTATTCAGCGGCTGAAATTCTTTATCATCCATAGCTTTCCACCTTTGATCGGCATTCAACATTTGACAAATTGTTTCCGCGGAATCTCTTCTGCCACCGGTACTTTGTTCTTCGTCCGATCTTGCGGATTTGATTTTTTTCCACTCTTCCATTTTCTTTAAAAAATCTTCGGATAAATGTGGCTTACCTAATGAAAATTCGACAAATAAGTTTTATTAATTTGCAAAGGTATTTTATTTAAAAAAAAAAAAAAAAACAAAAAATCCTTGGAAAAAATATTTTGTTAAAGATAAAAAATGTTTTTTTTTTTTTTTTTTTCTCGTTTTAAACTAATGCGCAAACAAAAAAAAAAAAAAAAAAAAAAAATCAGGCAGCGATACATATAATATATTCAACGATAATCAATTTCAACGCTTTTCTCCTTTTTCTTCTTTCCAAAAAAACTCGTCTCTATCGAGAGAGTTTCAACGGCGGCACAAGGTTACGTTAACAAAAATAACTCTCTCACCAGAATCTCCGTCCACGACGGGCGATTTTCCCTCTTGATTTTTAGTGGACGTCCGCCAGATCTGCCAGTCGGTCAGTCGTCTGCGAAAGAGTTGATGCTCCGGCGAGGTAGTCCCGGACGAGTTTCCCTTTTTTATCCGCTTCCATTCTTGGAGCTTTTTCTTAAACTCGGGGGTCAACTGCTCCTCGCCCATGATAAGGGCGTTCGCCGAGTCCTTGTCCTTCGGGGACGCGGGATTGCGCGACGATTGACGGAGCTCCGTCGACTGGGAACTTTTTAACTTTTCCCATTCGGTAAGCTTGCGGTAGAATTCGACGCTCAACTTTTCGTTTAACAATTGGTAGTTTCGCTGGATGTCCGTTTGCGTAGTTGGACTGATCCCGTCGTTGTTCTCGAGATCTTCGGCGCTTGCGCTGTAGCTGCCTCCACCGTCGGTTTCTACAAACATTAAAATTCAAAAATTTTTAATACTTTTTCATCTTACGATTCTATTTATTAATTAAATATAAACGTATATATCGCCCGTATACACGTACATATATTAAACACTTGTGATAAAGCATGAAAAACAAGAACGGTAAAAAATTGAGTATTAATTATAAGATTTATTTGCCGAGAACGAAAGTTATCGTTGACTTTTTAATCTCTTTCTCCTCCTCTTTTTTTAGCTTCTACAACTTACAGCCTCACTATAGTGAATGATACTCGGTTAATTTAATTACGAGTATATTCGTACATAAATTATAACCCGATATCGCTTTTTGCGACAGTTTTTTAATACGTTATATAAGGATGAAAAGAGTCGTCCGTTAAGCGATAAAATTCAAACGAAATAAGAGATTTTTCATTTCATAAAAACTGTATAAAAGATGCGTTAATGTTTTATGCCGTGTAAGATTTATCGGGTATTATTAATTCTTTCGGAATGAAAAATTAAACATCGAGTATAAGAGCGATAATTCGAGTGCGATGTATTAAAGTTATTAGTTTTTTTGCTTGAACCATTATTAAAAGAGTAAAATAAATTAGTATTTTATAATTTTTTTTAGTTTCTATTTTTTATACATCGGGAAAGAAAATTGATAATGAATGTTTTTATACTTTCTAACATTTTATAAATTATTTACACAAAAATAACATTAAATTTTATAAAAATTAATTTAATGTTATTTTTGTTTTTAATTGCAGAATTTTAATTTAATATTAAATGTATTTAAAAATATTTAATTTAATAATTATGTCGTGAGAAGTTTTTTTATTTTTTAAGCTAAACAACGTTTTAAATTTCTGAGAACACGACAGTCGTACACGAATCATGGCCGAAATTTTATGATATTAAATTTTATAGGTTAATTTTAAATAAAATAAAAAATTAAAAAAAAATGTTATCTTCAAAATTATTTGTATCTTCGATAATTCAAAGTTCCATTCAAAATTTTATAAAATTAAAAAATTGTTTTTACGACAGCGTCGTTGGTAACAAGGAAAAACTTTGCCCGAAACCTTTCAAAACTATCAATCCATTTGCCCATACCGAAAGTGAAAAATACAAAGAATCCTTAGGAAAACGACCAAAGACTCAATCATGTCTCAAGGTTAAACGTCATTTCAAAACTGACAATGTTGCGGGTTCCCCGGTGAAAGTAATTTTCCACTATTCTTTAAATAAAATTAATTACGTTTAGGTTATTTAAATTCAATAGCAAAAATCACTTATAAATAGTTTAAGATAATTGAATTTTATAGTTAATTATAAATAGTGGTGCAATACTAATCATTATTAATAATTAATATCGTAAAGTATTGATTATACCGATTGAGCATGATATTCTTCATTTTTATTATTATTATTTATTTATTTTTTTTTTTTTTTCTATAAAAATTTTAATAAAGAATAAAAAATGTATTTTGATTAAATCATAAAATATTTGAAAAATATTGGATTCGTGCGTTGAAAATTTTTTTTAATTACGTCTTTATATTAAAATATTTATTACTAATAATTACATGTCATACGATGAAAAAATTATTTGTTATTTTAAATATATTTGTAATAATAACATTTTTTACGAAAAATAAAAAAAAAAAAAAAAAAAAAAAAAACAACAACACTTTACGTAATAAACAATTATAATACAAAACAAAATTTTTTTATACTTTTAAAAGCTTCATTTATTAAAAAAAAAATAAAAATAATAATAATAAAAAATTTTTTTGATTTAATCTCGATCATTATACAACATGATAAATGATCAGTGCTCGGAGGAATCAAACATAGGAGAATTGTTCAAATGCACCTTTAACGAGGTGAGAAAAGACGCGTTAAATTTGCAAATATTAACGAAAAATTCGAGCGACGCGGTGAACAGGACGATCATCGAAACAATCGCCAATCGATCGAGCGCCGATAAGCTTCGGGTATTGCGAGCGCTCAAGGAGATCGAGTCGAAAGTTTACGAGATTACTAAGATTAATCTCGTGTGCGGTGCCAAGAAGAGAAACGAGAGTTTCGCTATCGGTGAGAGGATCGCCGCTAATTTGAAGGTTTTTAAATGGATAAATGCATTAATCGTTTTGATAAATTAAGACACAACACGTTATACATAACACATAAAAGATATTAAGATTTATGTATTTATGTTTATGATTTATGTTTAAAATCTCTACATCACCAAGTATTACAGTCTTGCGGACTACGTGACTTTGACGCATTAATTCTTTGAGCTAGTTAATGATTCTTTTTGAGTTAATTTAAGAAATATATATTATAATAAATTTTTAATAATATAGTAAAAATTAATTACACACATAAATTCCTAAATTAATTTAACGTCGACATTACTAAATGCTCACCAATTATTAGATCTGGCATTGCGGAAACGAGGCCGGCTTACGTTGCATCAAATGCAGACTGGAAAGATTGGAGTGCAAAGTAAAGGAACGCACCGACACGGCCGTAGAAGTGGTCCGTACTTGCAAAGGTTGCCTGTCGTTATGGGCTTTGAAAAATTGTATCGAGAGATCGAAAAACGAGGCATCCTGCATACTCAAACATACCGATGAGTACGTGATAGAAGAGCTAGCGAGTATCGAGGATTTGAAGAAGGAAATTTTATTGGAAAACGAGCAAGCGATCGACAAGATTATGAACGATTTTGAGGACGAAGCCAAAAGATTTAACGAACATTTGAGCGTTTGTCTCAATGATTTGAAATGCACTATTGATTGAGATATTGATAATTTATGATTTTGTTAAATTTATGTGAATAAAAGTAATTGAATAGTGATATTGTTATTTTAATTTAGTATAAATGTGTTATATGCATACGCGTTTCTACGTAATAATAATAATAATCATAATAATAATGATATAAAATTTAAATCCTTAATGAAAATAGTTGTTTCGAATTTTAATTATATAAATTTTTACATAATATAGTATATTACACAACTAGGGACGAAAGCCCTAAGCGTCCGTGATGCTTGGCTGCAATAACAGCATTAGCAGTTTTATGCACATTTTTCTAATAAAATGAATGAGCTCGCGCTGATCGGTAATGCCCGCCGACATTTGCGGTTCGTATTAGCCGACGGCGGGCATTCCCCCTTATCACGGAGAAGTGATGTGATTGATCCAAGAAAAGTGACAGAAGATATAACATATTCGCAAACTTTAGAAAAAGAGATCGTGAAAATTTTCGCTGCTAAATTGTCGTATCGATTAATTGTTTGTTTATAAATCAAACTTAATCGGTACGTAAATAGATGAAATTATCTATAGGTCACTGCAAAATTTAATTACTACAATAAAATAAATAAGAACGCTATCACAATAAAAAACAAAAAAAAAAAAAATCTTTCACGTTAAAAATATCAATAAAATTATTTAAAAAATCAAATGTACTCAAAACGAAAGACACGCCGTTATTTTGCAATATTTTTTCTTTGAAAATTCAATTTTAATTTTTTTTTTTTTTTTTAATAAAATGTTACATTCTTTTTCATAATTATTCATAATTATCCTATACATTTATAAATTTAATAAATTTATCATCAATTAATCAATCAATATTAATTTGCGATAAATACAAAAAGAAATAAACAAAAAAAAAAAAAAAAAAAAAAAAAAGAATCATTCATTCAATAAAATTTAAAGGGACGAGGTGAGTAAATATTTACTAATTTAAATTCGAAAAGATAAACAAAGAAGAGAATCATTCATTCAATAAAATTTAAAGGGACGACGCGAATAAATATTTACTATATAGACGCCAGGGAGGATATTTCGTTTTGATGCGCGTGGCAAGGTCGAGCGAATTCTCGGAACCGCGGTCGAGAGAAAAATTCTGGGAATTGCCCCCTCCCCCCCCCCCCCCCTAATAGAAGTCCCCCTTTCGTCCCCGAAAACAATGGCGAAAATACGCGCTTGCGAACGAGGTGCGAAGAAAAATTTATTTTTATATGTATTTCAAGTAATAACTGGCCTAGAGTGTCAACGAATTTTGTTTATAATAAATTAATTATAAAATAAATAAATAGTTTTAAAAAATTAAAAATACATGCATTCATAAACACTCTGCCATGGCCTTAGTATAAAAGTATGTTTACAATTAAATATAATATTTAACTGAAAAAACGTGGGACGCTTAAAAAAAAAAAAATAATAAATAAATAAACAATTTTTTTTTCTCAAATTAATGTTATTTGAATGAAAATTCTCAAAATTTCTGTTATATTTTAATAAAAAATTTTTCATGCTTTTACAATCAAATATTATAGCTATACTTAATTACAAATATGGCTTAAGTGCAGTATTTTGCATAAAAGCGTGTTTTTTTTTTAGTTTCTATTTAATCTATTTATTTATTTTATTGTTTTCTTTCCATATTTTTAAACAACATTGTATTCTCATATGAGCTGTGCGTAATTGCCAAGCTTCATAATGATAAGGATGAACAATTACGTGTGCGAGAAATTTAGTTCCTTACATTCCATTACGTACAAAGTAAATTAAAGTTAAAGGTCGACCTAATAAATATGTGTTAAAAATATAATGATATATATATATACACAGTTAACAAAAATAAAACTATTATCGAAACCATTGCGTAAATAATAGTTAAGCATACTACAATACAGATTTTAAAAATATAACTTAAAATTTACAAATTACTCATTTTAAAAAAAAAATAACAGTCAAAATCTTAATTATTGGTAAGACAAAAATATCTTTAGAACATTAGCGCGCTTCCCTCTCATATGAAAGATTTTCGTTAAGCAATGTTTTTTAAGAAAATACGTTATGAAATAATAGATTGCGTCGAGAGTTAAAAAAATTTTACACTGCTTATGAAAGTTAATTAACTAATAAATTAACTAAAATCAATAGATCAAATGAAATTTGTGATTGTAATAAAGAAAAAAAACAAAAAAAAAAAAAAAAAAAGCGACGTATCTCACCGTCAAAAAACGACGACGACATCCTACTCGGGCTTGGCGGCACGGAGGAAGCACTAGTAAGGAAGGCCCACTTGACCTTATTCCATTTGGAATCGTGCCTCTGTAGTTTCGGCGTTCCCGCGTGCTTTTCCACCTGAATTGCGCTCGTCGCCGCGGATCTGCGTCTCTCGCGCGACGGCGAAACAACCGAGCTCCGGCATTGCGGTGAAGAAGTCGAGTCCGGATCCTCCGAGCGCTCGTCCGTGGAATTCGAGTCGAGCTGATGATGGGAGACGGGCGGTGAAACGGATTCGGGCGACGAGACGCTCCGTAGCTCCTCGTTCGAGGGAACGGTGATCGTGAGGGTCGGGGTAAGTCGACGCGACGCCAGATCGACGATTTCGCTGCTGTTTGCCGGACTGGATGGCTTCGACGATGTCATCGTTAACGAGCCTTCCGACGTCGTTATTTGCACTCGTGGTTTCGTTCCCAGTTCCGACACGAATACCTATGCATCATTATTTTACCAGCTATTGTTTATTATTATATAATTATTGTATTTTAAGAGTTAAAATGAGATCCATGATATTACTGAATAATAAATATATTTATTAAATGTAATTTAAATAAAATAAGTTTAATATGTGTGCGTGTGTGTGTGTACGTAATAAATAAATAAAAAAAAAAAAAAAAAAAAAAACACTTCTTACATCGTGAAGCATATCGGATGATTCGAGACTCGAAAGGGAATAACCATCTTCGCTACGAATACTGCAACGAGGTTGCGATCGTCTAACGCTTTCTCGCCTCGCTTGTATAATGTCCTTAACCATTCCCCAAGGAGTTTTATGTCCTTTTTCCAATCTCCTGCTAATTCCATCCTTAAAATTAAGATAAAAATAATTTTATGAGTGTAAATCAAAATTATTATTATTTTACATTTTTTGTTTTGTTTGTTTTTTTTTTTTTTTTTTTTTATTAAAATTCTCCAATAAATAAATTTAACGTATGAATTATCCGTTTAATAATTCTCACTCTTAAATGTTGAGTAGCGCATTGGTGATTTTGGGGAATGATAAATTCGCCGTCAAGTGATCTGCTTCTTCGAGTTGGATCTTCTTCAAGCTCTCGCGTAATAGATCTTGCAGCGTGTATTCTTTTATGTAGACCTAAAGAATATTAAATAATTATTTTTTTTTTTTTTTTTAAGATAAATAATTTTCACCTATTCTACGATAAAGGTAAGGTTAATAATTAGTTAGGTATCGATTTATTTATGCAATTATGAAAATTGTACGAGCGATGCGCGAATAAATTTTAAAGGTTTATACTTAATATCAATATTTACCGAAATTAAAAGACGCCTAAGATACATTTTTTTTTTTTTTTTTTTTTTTTTTTTTTATTTTATTTATACCAAGAGTATGATCTATGTATAGTTGAGATTCTAAAAGTTTAAGAACGTGTTAATTTTACCAGCATACTAACGATACCCATTTATTTATAATTGCCAATGTCTAGACGAAAAATTATAATTTATATTTCATCTTTTACAAATTACTCACATAATTTAAGAGAAATTAAATCATTTTCATTGGCAAATTCAAAATAGCCGTGTATGAACGTAACTATAAAAGTAATTAATTCCTTAAAAAAAAAAAAATTTAATATTTTAAAAATTTAATAATTTCCATTTTTTGTGGCAAATTATTATATCTTAACGTTTGTTTATTGATCAATTTTAGTTTACGGTAAATTTTGTCTCTGCAATATATTTAGTTTTTTAAACTTTTTCAACGTTTATAAAAAATAGATTGGCTCGAAATAAAATTACTTTCAAAGGGTAAATATTAGTTTGTTATTATAAAATGGGCAAAAACCGTCAAATTTATAAATCGCTTGAAATTGAAACGATTGATAATTTTAAAAATTTTTTTGTTCGTTCGTCGAATACTAACGTTAAATAAACTCTGCGCTCTAATTTTTAAACAAAATTTAAATAAAATAATAACTATATGTAGTAGTAGAAAATCATCGTCGAAAATCGTCATAATGGATTTGAAAGAAATTTTTTTTTTTTTTTTTTTGTTTTTATTATTTTCTTTAAAAATATCACAAATAGCTCTTATTTTTTAAATCAATATTATTGTTTAAAATTCAATAACTTTTAAAATTAATTTTCTAAACGGTAAAAATAACAAATATATTCATTTAAATTTGCTTTAGTTATAAAGCAAACAAAGACATATGTAATTATTATTACATCTGATTTATATAAATAAAAAATGAAAAATTCAACAAAATATCTTCTTAATATTGCTCTAAAATTAAATTCAACAATTATTACAGTTAATAATAATACTTTTTGAACATAAACATCAAAGATTAAAGATTAAAAATAAAAAATTTTGAATTTCACTAGATTTTAATGGGTAAGTAAAATAATAATTTTGATATCTCAATCAAATATTTAATAACCAAAGATATCTTATATATCAAATTTCAAAATTTCTAAATTTGTCGATTTGAAAAATAAATGCACGGAATCAAATTTTAGTTTAGAAAGTAGGTCAATCGGAATCGGTTTACCGAATTATATTACCTCGATATAAAGGTAATTGACAAAAGAGACAAAAGTTCGTTCACGAGAAAAAATTCCTTTGGTCAAATGTGTCTTATCGTTATAAAAATAGGTGAATAAACATATTGTTATAAAATTGGTTAAATTATGATTTTAAAAAAAAAAAATTTTTTTTCCAATTCCCATTGAAAATTCCATTGAAATATAATAAAATTTAAAAAGTGAGTTAGAACATTTTTAGAAATAATTTAGCAAATAAAATATTTAAAAACGATATAAGCGAAATAAACAAATAAATAAAAAAATATCTTCTTTTTCTTTATATGTGTATTAAAATTAAAAATTTTATGTGTATATTATTTTTGCTTACGTACGATGGAATTGTGTTAGGATTTAATGATTTACTATAAAATATCATATTTATCCACGATTAATAATAGTAGAAATAAATTGGAAACTTATTTTAAACATATTGTTTAACGATAAAAACTTAAGGCTTAATCCAAAAAAAAAAAAAAAAGAAAATATAATATTTACTTTGTTGTAGTTGTAAATTATAGCGTAAATTATAAGAAATATATATTTATTTTTATTTTTCTTTATTAATAATAAAAAAACTGAATAAAGAAAAATTTAATTTATTATATATATCATATAACTTATAAATATTACGTTTTCAAATATATCTTTTTATTATAATCGTCATTGAATTAAATTATTTACAAAAACATGTTGTAAACAATGGCTTAAATTTAATGACGAATAACAATAATAATAATAATAATAACAATAATAATAATAATAATAATAATGAAAATAGCAATAATTTTAAAATATTCGATTCTGATTAACGCATTTTAAAATAAAATTTATTTACCTTTATTGATGATAATATTAAAGGTAAAATATTATAAAATATCTTCCTTTATGAAAAAAATCAATAAATTCAATAGTATTAGTTACACGTTATTAGGTATATCGATAGCGCGATAAAATAAAAGCAAAGCTTAAAACTCACCGTTATACACGTCATCGGTAGAAGACGAGGACGAAATCGTTCCAGGACTCGGAGGTCCCGAATGCTCGGCCGTTCTCGGCGACGATCCAGAGGGTGTGTTAGTGCTGGTCGTGAGGTCCGATCCCTCGGGCGGTCTCAGGTACCTCGTAGCGTCGTGATCCATCGCCTCGACGACGATATTACCGAGTGCACCGCTTCCGTTACCCATTCCCGCCTTCTCCCACTTGAACGCCGCCTTTACCTTCGTCCACTTGCTGACCTTGGGCGGAGCGAGTCCCAAAGTCCCGGCAAAGTTTCGCTTGGCGCTCTTCGCCAGCGGCGAAGCCCCGGCGAAGCTACCGCTGCCGCCGTACTGCAGGTGACAGCTGGATCGTTTGCTATTACCGGGCAAGAGGACGGGCCTGGTGTCGGTGCTGATCGATCTGCTGCGCTGCCTCGTAATCGGTGCCCTGAAACTTTTCGCCCTCGGCGATAAGTCCGGGTTCGGCGTCGACGAGACGCCCGAGGTTTGATTACCGGAGGAGGAGTTCGATGATTCGAGGATCGCGGAGAGCAGCGGTTCCGCAAAGCCGACGTTATCATCCGGTAAAAACGGCTCGAAATCAGCCTGGAGGAAGATTTTCCTGCTGCTCGAGTCAAGTCTACGAAGCGCCTTGAAACGTTCGAGCTCGCGGACTCGGCGAAACAGCTTGGCGTTCTTTTCGCGCAGCTCGAGAATCTGCTCCATGAGAAAGTGGAGCTTGTCGAGGTGTCGAAAGGCCTCTTCCGTCCCGGAAAAGGCAGCCGCGTAGGCTTGAGCCGCCGGCGAGGAAACGTTCGCGCCAACACCACGGGGATCTTCTTCACGAGCGCCGTTCTCCTTGTCGTCCTCGAGAGACTTTCGCTTCGGGGAACGTTCCCCCGTGCTCTTTTCCGTGTCGCGTGGATCCGGCGGAGGTGTCGGGAGTTTCTCCGTTGGATCGAAGCGACGTTTTCGCTTTCTAACTCTTGAAAAACTACCTTTTCCATGTCGCGCTTGGGACGATTTCTTTTTATTATCGTTTCGATGCATCGAACACTCGCCCGCATCGATTTTCGACGAGTTTTCATTATTTTCGTCAGCCATCGGAATAATTCCTTATTGATATTTAAATTGATAATTAATCGCGAGTGCCTCCAGCATCGACTGCGATGTTCATTACGAATGAATTTCTAATCGTCGTAGATAAATAAATAATGGAATGAATCATTGTTATCGCGTTTGAAAATACTCTCGACAAATAATTATTATTTTCTTCGTTCGTTAATTGTTTTTCTAGCATATTATAATGTTATTTTATTAATTTCTATATCGAGAAACTTTTTCAAATTTTTATATTCAAATTTATCTACTGGAATAAATTTTACGACTCAAGAACGCTATATGTAAATTAACTTATCGACTCTGCTCTTATAATCTTGAGATCTCTTCGTTTAAAAAAATTATTTTCTTCCTTCATTAATAAATTGATTTAAAAAAATATGTTTAATTTAGACATTTTAAAACAATGATAATTTTTATAAAGTTTTCTTCAACGATGATTCCATTAAATGACACATAAAGTTCTGCTTCTAAACAATTGCTTTTCTATTAATTACCACAACGATACGAACTATAAAATCTTCAAAGATTTTTCCAACATCCAGTTAATTATTTTTTTACTATTCTTTTATCATTAGCGTCGCATCGC